>RHDT01000298.1:0-47704 GCA_004000165.1 Taphrina sp. SM11 | reverse complement strand
GCTCTACAGTGATTCCATCCAGCAGCTCATCGGTCATCTCATCCAGCAGCTCAACGGTCATTCCATCCAGCAGCTCATCGGTCATCTCATCCAGCAGCTCGACTGTGATTCCATCCAGCAGCTCGTCGGTCATCTCATCCAGCAGCTCGACAGTGATTCCATCCAGCAGCTCAACGGTCATCTCATCCAGCAGCTCAACGGTGATACCATCAAGCAGCTCGACGGTGATTCCATCCAGCAGCTCGACGGTGATTCCTTCAAGCAGCTCGTCGGTCATCTCATCCAGCAGCTCGACTGTGATTCCATCAAGCAGCTCGTCGGTCATCTCATCCAGCAGCTCTACAGTGATTCCATCCAGCAGCTCGACGGTCATCTCATCCAGCAGCTCGACTGTGATTCCATCCAGCAGCTCGACGGTCATCTCATCCAGCAGCTCAACGGTGATACCATCAACCAGCTCGACGGTGATACCATCCAGCAGCTCGACGGTGATTCCTTCAAGCAGCTCCACGGTGATACCATCAAGCAGCTCGACAGTGATTCCATCCAGCAGCTCGACCATCACCTCTTCAAGCAGTATGACCGGCTTCTCAACGAGCACGGTTGTTGCTTCTTCGACCTCGACCTCGATCTAGACTTTTGTTATTCTCGGCATCTCGGGATTCTAGCTTCATATAGATTTCAATGTATATATTATTATGATCCACTTCCAAGCGCTACGAAAATCCCCTGCAAAGTGTCAACCTGAAAACTGCTCATCATCAAGTTACCAGAGAGAGTACTAGGAAGGTAAGCTCACATGGACCTCAGTACTTCGAGGCCTTCAGAGCTATCCAGAAGTGTGCATCTCCGCGTTGTCTATGTACGACAGCATACACCACATCGTCATTATGGCTCAATTGTGATCTACCTAGCAAGCGATGTAGCCACACCTTCTTTTGAACTTCCTGCTCCCTGTCTGTGCCTGATCCCGAAGCGGGCATATGCAACAGAGCAAGTTGAAATAACATGACTTGAGAGCCACAATGACATGAGATACTCCATGAATGAACTGTCAGCAGCGATCTACTGCGCAGTGCTTATCAAACTCTGTGACATTTGGCGAGGTTGCAAAAGGTTCAACCTCGTTCATTTTCAACGTGATCAGGAACGCATTTCGAATCTCAAGAACACTGCTGACGCAGAATCCAGTCGGCTGAGGATTCGTCAGTGTGACGAAGGAAGCCAAGAAAAATAGAAACAAGACATGCATCATAGAAGAAGACAGGTTGTTCCACATTACGGATCAATAGTGGCAAGATATACTTGATCTGTCTTTGCAGTTATTAAAAAGGCCGGGTAACGAGAGATCCAATGACGATTGAAGCCAAGGATGAACCTACAGAAGATCCAGTCCAGTTCAAAAGTCCATAGACTTTCATGCCAACATGACTTGTGAGAACGTTGCTCACGGACTGACCAGCCGCCCGCTCACAAGCGAGTGCCAGAAACGTGGGAGACTTGTCGTGATGCTGTGAGACATCTGTTGCCATCCGACGGGAAGGAGGGCAAAGGATGGACAAACGGACTGATGGGCCAAAACAATGCAGGATCCATTGGTCGCTTTGCCCTTTGTTGTCCTCCCCTTCCACTTCCGAAGCGAACCATCGAAAGGTTTGATATGTGGCAAGTCAGCCAAGACAACGTGGCGGATGTCAGGAATGTGGCGGATCCGCGAAGAGAAAAAAATCCTCCGGGCGCTTTTGTGATGGAGTTCGAGACGAGACAAAGAGGAAGGACAATTGAACCGGTGTCTCTCCCCACCACACCTTGGTTCTGGACCGCTGTCTCTCGTGCCCCATTGGGCTTCTGGAGCAAACTTTCTGGAGGTCCCCAGAGTGCTCTCTTTCTGTCATGTCGTCGCTCCTTTCGGTCGGATCGTGGCGCCCTTCATTGTGTTTGATGTGCGTGTGTTTTGTCTCTAACGGCCGGGGGTGCGGTCCCGGCGAAAGACTGGCCTTGGTCTAGACGGGACAGGGCAGAGACGGTACCGAGGGATGACAACCATTTATTATGATGACCAGGTTGCCCGCCGACTTTCCACTTCCGCAATTCACTCAGGGTCTTCTCTCTTCGACTCGGTCCTCCTTCCTTCCTACTCATCAACCTCTCTTCAAAGCTCAATTTTTCTTCTTCTTTCAAATCACATTGATTCTTCGCTGGTCGAAAATCATTTGAATTCCTCATATACACACACATCTCTCTCGCACAAAAGACGCAGACCAGAAACCATCAACCTCAATTTTCAAAAATG
The DNA here is from genome assembly GCA_004000165.1 of Taphrina sp. SM11. NCBI lineage: Eukaryota > Fungi > Ascomycota > Taphrinomycetes > Taphrinales > Taphrinaceae > Taphrina > Taphrina sp. SM11. Next base: position 45,411 of record RHDT01000298.1, on the reverse strand, counting down.
CAGATTTCAATCGTGTCAATTCTCCTTTTGACCTTGACTGGTGGCCATCTAGTCGATGCCGCAAGACCAGGTAAGTGCCTAAGCAAGAGATATTGGTCGATAGCCAAGGAATAATGTGCTGATTTGTATAGTCGTCATGACATCTACCAAGACTGCCCTCGATACGAGTACGACGATGAGTAGCTCATCGACGACAAGGGCGGCCGGCAGACCGACAGTCAAGACTTCCTCCGAGACCATCCCTTCTCCAACCACCAGTTCCAGTACCTCCTCGACGTCTGCGACGCGAGCAGCCACCGGAAGACCGATCGTCTCGACAAAGAGTGAGCAAGACTCGTCATCGACGAGCATGTCAAGGACGACAATGGAGACCAGTACCAGTACCTTCAGCACGTCGAGTCGCACGGCACGAGCCACGATCGTGACGAGCAAGGCGAGCTCTTCGGCCACTCTGTCGTCATCGACCTCGTCGTCCTCTTCCACATCTGCCAGGCCACCAATCGCCTCTCCTCCATACAGCAACAACACAATGACCAATCATCGTCGATTTGCCGAACGTCGCTGATTCAGTGTGCGTTCTCTTTTGTAAGGAGTGCAGACCAGTTGAGTTGTGGCTTTCGAATTGTAGTCTAGTTCATTTTAGGGTTAGAGTCTATAGATGTATCCTATTTTTTGTCAATTTCCATCTCCAAATCATCTTTATACGCTGTGTGCTGCTTCACAATTACAGGTTGCCGCAACTTTTTCATCAGACCTGTACAACATTTGTACAATGTGCACGACTCGTTCAAGTGGTGACCTCGACGGGTTCCGAATCTTGTCGACTTTGCATCATTGGATCGGCAGCCAAGTCCTTTAGATCCTGTCTTCCGAGATCTCCACGGGGTTGGAGGAGACGAGCATGTAACGTCGCTTCCCGGTAACTGGAGTCCGCGTCGACAGAGAGCGGGACGATGTCTCGGTCTTGCTCCAAATAGCGACTCGCCGCTCGGACATATTCGGCATACGTCCCCTCTGCAATGTCGGCATTTTCATTCTCCGGTAGGTTCCAGAGATCGGAGAGTTGTGTATTTCCCTTGAAGCCGTGCACGGACTTGGTGAGACTGGAGTTGGAGATGATGAAGGATGTGATTTGTTCAGCTCTGGAGCCTCGGTCGGACCCATCCTTGGGTTTCTGCTGAGCGAGGAGGTCGAAGCATTCCGGTCCATCGTACTCTGTGCAGGTAGGGAGGTGATACCCTTCCTCCCGAGCGTCCATGAGAAACATGTGTCTCTGGAAGAACCTCGGTCCGTGCCAGCCAGTGGAAGCATCGACGAGTGTTCGGACTCGATAGAAACTGAGATGTTGCGCCAGATAGTCAATCATGTCCTGTCGGAAACCTTCCGTGTCGAGATGTTCAAAGAGCGCATGTTGCTTTGCATCCTTGCTCTCCGTAATGTCAGACCAGTACTCTGCAAACACCGCGTGCCACTTTCCGACAAACTCATTGTGTGGCTTGGCGGCGGCGATGAACCAGTTTTCCATGTAGCCATGGGCGATCTGATGCTCGCCATGCACGTTGGGCAAGACAAAGCCGGCAATCTGAGCTGGATGGTCCTCGGCTGTAAGCTGGTTCCAACAGATGTCCTCTATCGTCCGCAAGAGCATGATACTGACATCGAGCCAGACTCCACCATAGTGATAGAGGCAGGGAAGTCGAACGAGGTCTGCGCTATGTGCACCGACATAAGGGCCCTCCATCCTGTCCTCGTTGAAGGCCGGGGGAAAGGCCGTGCTCGGGAGATATCTGTAGACATTGTTGGGCGAGTTGTCGACTCGATCTAGTATGCGGATCGTCCACTCACTGCTCTGCCTTCGAGCCCAGCCAGTCACATTGCGCTTACACCAGGGCTTGAGATTCTCCCAGCCAGTGTTCCAAAAGGCCCAGATATTCTTAGTGGAGGTGACGGGTCGAAAGGTCGCGAGCTCGCCGAATATCTCGTCATCCGAGCGGGGATCGAGGCGAGATTTTGGCAAGAGGTGCGTGTTTTCAGGCAAAGTCTTGCCAAAGTCGAAACTCATGGTCGTCATGTCCATCAGTGTCGACTTTTGGCCGCTATCTGCCAAGGACGGCTCATTCAGCTCTAGCTTCATCTCAATACTTGACTTTCATGGTGCACTACCGCCCGGGTGTTGGTGAGCAGATGGGAAATTAAGCCAAGAACTGATCATGGTGTCACCAAGAATTGGTATTCTTACATGAGCATGCGCCATGATCTCATCTGCGCAAGCACCGCCACCCACCAGAAACGCAAATCAGCACGCGAAACTCAAAATAGTCGAGAACTCGGGATGGAGGCCTTTCTTTGCATCTCCTTGCGCTCAATCAAAACACATCGTCATTAGACTTCAGAGATGATATGGTAAGATAATGCCACGATGCTATAGAGATACATGGTATAGACATTTTGTTTACGCGGATAAAACTGATTCTCGGATCAAGCACTTGTTGATTTGCCGAATGGCCCAATCATGTGCAATGCTGAGCTGACGCCATTCCTCCGGATCCTGCCGACAGTGCTCGAGGCAGACTTCGAGACCGGCGAGCTCTCGTTGTGCAATCTCAGCAAGCCTGCTGCGGTTCTCCAAGGTCAGACGAGTCGTTGATGTGTCTCGGCTTAGTGCTTCGTGAAGACGCGCAAAAGCATAGCTAGCTCCAATGATTGATCCTCGCAGTTTAAATGGTTGTGTAGAAAGTTCCATGAGTGTATGGACTACGGGCAGGTCTCGACCCTGCATGACTTGTGCAATTGTGTCACATGGGTCATTGGTGAGCTGTAGTCCAATCTCGACCAGTCCCGGACGGGTTTCCCTGAATTCATCCATGCCAGCGACACCCTCTTGTTCGAGCCCGAACCCCATTTGAGCTCTCAGCACGCGCACTATTGCTGAACCAAAGTCGTTCGCTACTTTGGCAGGTACATTCACAAAGTTCTCAAGCAATGCTGTAGAAGCTAGCCACAGAGGTGCCAGACGATCCCAATCAGTAGTCAAATTGCCGAATGCTAATTCAGCATGCGTGAAATCCATGTCCTTTGAATCACTTGTCGATGGAGGCAACCGTACAGGACCGGTCGTGATGCACGGATAAGAGGAGAAGATGTCGCCAGCAGACTCATATTTTCGCGGAGTTTGCAGAGTAAAGTCATAATAAATCGAAGGAGGTGGTTTGCCCAATGCATCAATCCATTGTCGAAGGCATGTAACCTCCTGTTCCGTGAATGCACCATACATTCGACCTTCCCAGCCGAGTTCAAGAGCCAACTTGGACCTTCCCGATTGGCCTTTGATCACCCACGGAGCGCTATTCGAGAGTGCGAGGAGAAAGTCTCGTTGTCTGGCTTGATTCTTGAACGCATTTGGTTCTAGCCAGTCGACCAGTGTTCGTGAACCAATCTTGACTCGAGAGGAACAATGAATTTTGTGCGCAACTGCAGCTTTTGAGGCAAATATCCTGGCCACCTTGGACTCGAGATCATTTGAAAAGGAAGTCCGAGGAGTCTTGAGGGAGGGAGATTCTGGAGTCGTAGGAAGGCCTTCAGCCATGATGAATCCAGCTTGAACCCGCCGCCAGGCGATTTCAGCGGCTCTATCGCCTCCCTTGGACAATTCGTGCTCGATGTAGTCGATTGCGGCCTCCATGGCCATCGCGGCATGACCACTGTCGGCATTGTCGATCGATATGTGCAAGACAAAGTAGTAGTCGTTCAATTTCAGCTCCCGTAGCTCCTTCGTAGTCTTCATTAAATGTAGGGGCAATCCCTCATAAGCCATGTTGAATCCCAGAGCTTCGGGCAAGAATTCGTGAGGGAAGAGTGAAATGAGAAGCTGTGCCACTGCTGCTTTCCAGCATCTTAGCTCATTGAGATCGTGTCGCGGATGAATAAAGTCTTTCGTCCAACCAGGCGGCAGATTCGCACCTATATCTTGCATCAATGCTTCGTATACAAAGACATGATTCTTTTTCAGATCGCCGTCCCCAAGTTCTTCACTCATCACTTGCCAAGCATTCTTTGTTATCCGCCGAAGATTGAAGGGAGTCGTGACTTTCGCTATGTGCCCCAACCAGGCACCGTCAACATATTTCACCGGTGCAGAGTTCTTCAACCACCATTTGGCTTCTTGCGCACTGGTAAACATCTCGCGTGGGCCTCCAGCTCGCCGCCGCTCAAGATATTGCTGCCATGCCTCCGTGGAGTTGTGATGATCAGTCTTGAGGAAGGTCTCGAGAGCTGCTCGTGAGTAAGCTTTCACACGAAGTATGCCATTTGAGGGTGAAAGTTGTGCTGAATGTAGAGTCTCTGCGAGCAAGCTTATCAATTCCTCATGAGCAGCGGAAAGAGTGTCGGGAAAGTCTTCGAGATTCTGTAGTTTATGATAGAGTGTCTTGTACCGGAGAAGCTCAGCACAGTCATCCTTCGAGCTTTCTTTGACATCTCGAACATCCTTCGTAGCACTTCCGGTCCGTGAGGCTGGCAGAGCAGTCCTAGGCAGTGCATCCATGTCCTCTTTCGTCGGCTCTACATCTACAATGTTGCGTCTGCTGGACAAGCTCCAGAGGCGATAGACGAGCATAATCACAGCGACCAGCAGTAGACCTACGAGATGCATTTCCCCGATCATATCTATTTTGGACCGTCTTGACTGAGCCAATGTCCGATCAAAGGGCTTAGGAACAATTGAGTCTGCAATATTGAGTCGATAATCGATCGATATGGGCTACCGAAAGGACTCAAGAATTGTCCCTTGGATCGCCATGTACGAGTATCCATTGCAATGTGCGAGAAAAATATGTAAGGTGGCGGCCTGGGCGCGGGGAAGTGGAAAGGATGGAGGCAGATCTGAGGCAGCCACCGCCAGATCGTGACGTCCAACTGGGTCTTCTACATGGAGGTGTCATACACCAGTGACGAGACGTGCGACAAGAAACACCTGAGAGATAATGTGCCGATGGAAAGATGAAGCGATCAGAGACAACGCAGTAGCACCCTCGAAAAGTATATCTACACAAGCAAAGCCAGGGAAGCGATCCTCCTCCCGCGCGATACTTTAGGGATGTTCTTGCCGCGTAAGGAGGCTCGAAGCAGAAGCGAGTCGTGGTTGTGCCGGAGGACAGTGCAAGAGTGTTGACATCAGCGGACTCAGCAGATGGCCAATGCGGGGAAGGGCTTCGACATGTTGGGCGCTGATTCGACCAGAAATCCGCCGAGAAGATCGATTTCGGCTGCCGTTCTTGCCACCCGATCGAAATGGCGAGAGACTAACGCCCGGCATCCCGAACATGGCCTTCGTACCTGGGAATTTGGCTCCCAGAAACGCATGAGCTCTTGCCCTCGCGCATGGCCCTAGCGCACGATCCCCAAGCTAAATCGGGATGGAATAGACTGAAGTCAAGAACGGAAAAGAGTGCCGAGTCGTACCGATCGAGCTTCGCCTATGGTGTCATCTGATGCTTCTCCACAGGCACTGAAGAGTGGTGTGGTGACGTAAGACAGGTTCATACACCTTTGTGAATGTGCAGCCTGACGTGCGGGTATTATAGTGGTGTTTTGTAGGCAATTCGCTGCGGTCGAGGAATGCTGCCAGCAGCATCCATCCCCGGGATCGTGCATGCTTCTCTGGCACATGATTTCTTGTGTGAGTTGACCTTCTCATTTCGTCTCCGAAACTTTCGCACCCGATCTCGATCCAAGATATGTCGCTACCGACAGAGCAGGATGTACTTCTGCGAATTGCTAGTGCTTTAGATGATCGAGACTACGCCTTCCTGTGTCCCACCCCAGAGTCGCACGAGAGACTCTTTCGCAGAGCCTCAGATAATGTCGGTTCCTCGATGGAAGATCTTTTCGGTTGGTCGCTACGACTGCCCTCCTCGAAAGTTGGACAATTGTTTGGTGATGAACTCGTGAGGCAATCTCTTCTTGTCGGCATCTTGCGAGAAGAAGGTGGCATGATTTACAGCACAGTCAGATTTTCTAATCTGGTCATGTCCAGTTTTGTCGATCGTTCTCCTGGAAATCTGTATGTCCATTCGGCCTACCCTACGACGGCGTCAAACTCTGTCTTTTTCGGTCCTGACACATATCTCTTCCTCGATTTCATCAATGAGGCATACCGGAAAAGTAACCTTCGACCACGTTGTGTCGTCGACGTAGCATGTGGAGCAGGAGCTGGTGCCATCGCCCTACAGAGACTCACTCAGCTCCCTGCCGATCTGATCTTTGGACTGGATCTCAATCCCGAAGCCCTCAAATTTGCAACAGTCAATGCTCAGATTGCACAAGTAGAAGCGACATTTCTGGATTCTGATCTATTCACAGCAGTGAGACACAGAAAAGATATTGATCTGATCATATCGAACCCTCCATACATTGCTTCTTCTGAAGACACACCCATGTACTCTGCCGGAGGAGAGCTCGACGGCCTCTCCCTACCCATACGTATCGCAGAAGAAGCTATCGAGACACTGGCGCCTGGTGGCACTCTGATGCTCTACACTGGCGTACCAATCTCCTTTGATCGGCCGGGCCATGATCCCTTGCTGCATAGATTGCGAGAGATGGAAGGGACACGGATCGCAAGCTATCACGTCATCTTACCTGACATCTTTGGTGAAGAACTCAGTCACCCAGCCTATGTCAATGTCGGACGCATACAAGCTGTAGGCGCCGTAGTAATAAAGACATGAGACCGCCCTTCGATTGCGCCTAACTCTCCTATACCATATGCTCTGCTCTGCCCTGCCACCCTGTTCGGGAGCATATGCCTAATTAGGCACGGATCCAGCTCAGCCACAGATACAAACACAGCATCTGCCTCGTGGCAACCAATTCGTTGCTGTGATGGAGAATATCACTTTGCACGTGCTTGTCATAGTTGAAGCATGAAGAGAAGCGATGCGGATCGAGTAAGACGGCCCGTCCCGTGTTCTCTGCACCAATGAAAACGGCAGGACTTGAGCCCGGGAGAGGTCAATCCACGTGTGTGATTGTTTTCCCGCTGCTGATCAGTGATTCGCCCTCCTTTCCCCTCCTCCTCCTCGTTCGTGCCTGCCCTCACCCCCAAGAGGGGAGCGATCCTGGGCCTCGTCCATTACCCTCCCCTGCCCCCCTGCCCTCTCTCTCTCCCTCTTCCTCTCTTTCCCCCCCAATACACTCACACGCCCAATTCGCCCTTGCAATCACTCACAAAATCTCGCCATCGGACTCACATCCAGCGGGCCTCACTCACACACGCTCTCAAGCTACCAGACTCGGTTCGGCTCTTCTCCAGCTGTCCTAGCTCACAAACACACTCTTCGCAAACTCGACAGGGACGCTCGTTTCGTCTTCTGTCACTGCAATCCTGGATCCTCGTGAGACCATGCTCAAGAACTTTGCGCAGCCCTTTGCAAATGCCAAGTCAGTCGCGCGGTTCAACAACCTTCCAAACGCGACCGTGAACAGGAACGCGTCAACAGAGGTAGCCAAGAAGCCTCGCAAGACTGCTGCCCCCGCCATTGCCAAGCCAAAGGCACGAAAGACACCACCTGGCAGCATCAGTGCATACAGTCTCTTCATCCAAAAGTTTGCACAGGAGCGCAAGGCTGCCGGCGAAAAGTACCTCTTGCAAAATGCCGTGGATGCCTACAAAGCACTTCCAGAGTCGGAGAAGCAGAAGCTCGTCGAGCAAATTCCCGAGCTCATCTCCCAGAGACGAGCGGTTTACGATGACTTTGTCAGCAAGATGAGCCCTGCAGAGATCCTCGAGGAGAACAAGACGAGAGCAGCCCTCCGAAAGGAGCGTCTCGCTTCCGGGAAATCCGTCAGGAACCTTGCCCCCATCCTCGACCAGAACGCTCCCACTAGACCCCTCTCGTCCTTCCTCCTCTACTGCGGCGAGAACCGTGGCAGCGGTGAATTTGTAGGCATGACTGTCACCGAACAAGCCAGAGCCCTCGGCGAGCGATGGCGATCACTCGGTGAGGCAGAGAAACAGAGGTACAAGGACCAGGCACAAAGAGAGAAGGCCGAATATGAGGTGAAGAAGAAGGCTTATTATGGTTGATTTACCCCTTTCTTTTGTATGACCTGCCATCCTCCTTTGTAGCTTATGAGACTTTTTTTACGTAGATAGTTGATGACTTCTTTTCTGTTTATCGTGAATTTCCTGACCGGTTTTGCTGCTCTGCTGCCAGAAAATGCACTACATAAGAGCTTGTGCAGGCATGAACTCATGGCGGAGAGACTTGACATCTGGCATCAGTGGCTGAGTTTTGGAAAAAGCCTTGGGAGGCATAAAACTTTACTCGGAGCCTTCCAGCGACGCTTGTATCATTGTAGACCAGCCAAAGCCGTCTTACCGAAGTCTGGTCGCGGTACCGTCTGCGTATGGTCAAGAAGAAGGATGTCAAGTCAGCCATCACACAGGGCACAACAGCGCCATCAAAGGCGAAGAAAGGCACCGGTCCAGAAGGTGCCAAGACTCCAGACGTGCCGGATGTCCTGAAGAAACCTACGGCAAAGCAGCTCATCGGTGGTGCCAGCTGGACTGGGAAATTGCCTACCGCGTTGCTCCATGAGTTTTGCCAAAAACAGGGATGGGCAAAACCGGATTATCAATTGTCACATCGATCGAATGCATATACTGTCGTCTCTGCCACGCTATCGAAGAAGAATCCCAAGAATTCGGAGACCGAGACTGTCAGTCTCAGACCGACAAAGGAGGAACTGGATGTCCTGTCACAGAAAGATCTGGCGGTCGAGGGCCGAAACGTCGCTGCTACTTGGTGTCTACACCGCATTGCACACAATCTCAATTTCTCCATGCAGATGCCGCCGGATCACAAGACAATGTGGTCAAAGCTGGAGACCTTGCGGAAGGAGGATACGAAGAATGGCAAGGGATTCCTGTACGATCTAGATCCTTTCAAGGCCGCAAAAGCTCATGCTGTGGAACTGGTCAAGTGGGAACAAGAAAAGACGAAAAAGTCAGAGTCGGCTGGCGGCAACATATCAGCCATGATTCCCAATCATCAGCACATCTCACCCTGGAAGAATGTGCCTCAAGTTGAAATGTCAAAGGAGATGCGTCGACAGATTGAAATTGCCATTCGATCACTACGTTTACAGAGCTCACGGCCGGCAACGACGACCGATCAACCCCAAATTGTACAGGAGCTGGTGAAGCTCGGTTTCAGACGTAGTCATGCTGTCGAAGCTGTCGAGCAAGCCAACACATTGGAGCTTGCCCTCGAGTTCCTGCTCCTGTTCACCCCAGAGGACGATTTACCCCATCAGTTCTTGCCACCAAACTACTCCACCGGTCTCACGGGTTCGAATCATGATACCGAGAGCCTGCAACTTGATTATGCTGCCAAGAGGCTGCATCTTGGTGGGTACCCTATTGATCTCTGCAGACGAGTCATAAAGTCGACCCTGAATGAGGATATGGCGAGTGATATCTTGCAAGCTGGCTTGCTTGATGTCGAGGTATCTCAGTACCCTCATGTAGGACCCCAGCAGGAATGGGAATTCGAGGTCGACTCTCTGGAGGCCATCTATGGAGACGCATTGAAGAAGAGTAAGGACTCTTCCGAAATCTCCCTTGCACTTCCCAATAACAAAGACTTTCGTTTATACCTCAGACCACCAGCTTCCGGACTCTATCCCTTGGCACTGCCCACATTTCGTGTTGCTCATACCAGACCCCTGCCATCGTATGTTCGACTAGCTCTCATTCGGAGTATTGGCATGTACGCCCTGACCCTCCAGGGCGAGCCCATGGTCTTTCTTCTACTCGAACATCTCGACGAGCATATCCAGAGCGTCATCACCAATCCAGGAAAGTTGCTCGATCTAGCGGGCAGTGTTGTTGGCAAGAGAGCCATGCAGGAAACACATCAGCCCATCACGAAGCCTACACTCAAGCGAGAGAGACAAAAAATCCATTGGACAAAGAACTCGGCCAAGTCCATCGCTGTGCGCGAGAAGAGAGATCAACTTCTTCAGGATGCTCAACATGTGAAGAAACTCGCGATGCGGAGGAAACTCCCTGCAGCCAATCAGAGAGAGGAAATCATCTCAATCCTCGAACGAGATCAGTGTCTTGTCATCTCTGGCGAAACTGGTTCTGGAAAATCGACCCAGGTCGTTCAATATGTTCTTGATTCTCTCATCGACTCCGGTTTCGGTGAGCAGTGCAGGATTCTGTGTACTCAGCCTCGCCGAATCAGTGCCTTGGGATTAGCAGATCGGGTCTCCGATGAACGTTCGAATTCAAGTCAGGTTGGCTATGCCATCCGTGGAGATTCGAAACAAGGACCAAACACGAAAATCAGCTTCGTCACTACAGGAGTCCTCCTGCGTAGACTGACTGTCCATGGAGAAGCTGGACTAGATGGTATTACTCATATGTAAGCCTCTGATTTCCCATTCACCATCGCGTCATCTAACCTGGGCTAGATTCGTGGATGAAGTCCATGAGAGATCCGTCGACTCTGACTTTTTGCTCATTTCCCTGCGAAACCTGATGCGCAATCGTCCTGATCTCAAGGTCATCTTGATGTCAGCTACAGTGGAAGCAGAGTTGTTTTGCATTTACTTTGGAGGTGCCAAGCACTTGCACATCACAGGCAGAACATTTCCTGTCGAGGACTATTACCTGGATGACATGACCTTCCTGCAGCAACCTGGGTATGGCCGGGAGAAGAGTAAGAATGGTGTCGACTATGACCTCATTGCGGATATCGTGGAGCACATCGATCTGGAACTAGGTTCTGCGAATGCAGGCGGTATTTTGATTTTCCTGCCCGGCACATACGAAATCACGCGGACCCTCCAAGAGATTGACAGGCGATCTGGTGGACGCCATCATACACTCCCTCTTCATGCTTCGCTGCCTTCGGCACAGCAGAAGAAAGTCTTTGTACCGAGCCCACCTCATCGTAGAAAGATCATTGCTGCGACGAATGTGGCAGAAACATCCATCACGATTGACGATATCGTGGCTGTCATTGATACCGGTCGGGTGAAGCAGATGAATTATGATGCGGCGGCACAAGTCACCAAGTTTGAAGAGGTTTGGTGCTCCAAAGCAGCGTGTAAACAGAGACGTGGTCGAGCTGGTCGAGTCAGTGCAGGCAAGTGTTATAAAACCTTCACACGGGCCTTGGAGAACTCAAAGATGGCAGAGAATACACCTCCTGAGATCATACGAACGCCACTCGAGCAAGTCTTGCTCTCTGCTTTGGCAATGAATCAAGATGGACGACACTTTCTGTCTCAAGCTGTCACGGTGCCAGACCAGAGATCGCTCGATACAGCAGTCTCTTTGTTACAGCAAGTCGGTGCGATAGACAACTCGGAACAGTTGACTCCGCTCGGACGATTGTTGGCCATCATTCCAGCTGATTTGAAAGTAGCAAAGTTGTTGATTCTGGCATGCATCTTTGATTGCCTCGATCGAGCACTCATCGTAGCCGGTTGCCTCTCTTCCAAGAGTCCCTTCTTTCCCGGTCCGGACTCGAGCGAGGCGAGATTGAAGTTTGCAGGCCACGATGGTGATGTCCTGGCTGACACGCGGGCATATGAGGCATGGTGCACCTTGAAATCTTTCCGCGAGCGTCGAGCTTGGTGTGAGGAAAACCATGTCTCGGATACAGTCATGCAAGAAATTCGGTCTACGGCAGCACAGTACCTCGATTCTCTAAGGGAGACTGGACTGGTGCCTGCAACAACTCGAGTCTCGGCGACGACGATGAATTCTTCTCTGAATGCAATGTCGTTGGACGACGGCCCTTCGACACCGGAAGGAGACGAACTACTCAAGTCAATCATAGCAGCTGCGCTATCGCCCAACATTGCCAGGATCCAATTCCCGGAGAAGAAATACGCGAGCACCATGGGCGGCGCCCTCGAGCGAGATCACGACTCAAAGACCATCAAGTTCTACTCCAAAGACGCCCGACTCTTCCTACACCCAAGTTCCGCCCTCTTTTCCGAAAACTTGTACAAGAATGCCCATTTCATCAGTTACTTTCAACAGACCCTCACGACCAAGTTGTTCCTGAGGGGAGTCACGCCGAACAACATGTATGGTCAGCTACTCCTCGGCCAGAGTCTCAGTCTGGATGCCCATGGCAGAGGACTCATCCTGAATGACTGGATCAGAGTCTCCGCCTGGCCCAAAATTGCAGTCTTTGTCAAGCTCATGAGGGGCTACATCTCGGAACTCATGGAGCGCAAGATTGATGATCCCCAAAGTCAAGGGAATGAGGAAATTCTGAGCATCATGAAGCGATTGATTGCTAGACACGGACACTGATAAGTGTTTTCTTCAACAGCATAGCATAACCATAGATAGACAATAGATACTATCCTGTGCGTCCCACGACAACACAGTCGCCTTGCCATTGCGTAGGGTCTGAACAGGAAAAGACAAAAAACAGGCGCAAAGCGCGAGTTTTAGGTCGTACCCGGGTTCGAACCGGGGTTGTCCGGAGATTGCTCTCAAAACCGAAAGTGATAACCACTACACCATACAACCTTTTGCAGGGGTGTGATGATTTGTAAGGAATAACACAGCAAAATCTCTTGATGCTGAATTAGGCTTCGTGCCACGAATTCGCTTGGTGACAATCTGGTCAAATACAAAGTCGACAGCTCTGTGCTGAAATTGCCATAATATCCATTTCATTCGTGTCACTTGACAAAGGACGCACCGTCATGTCTGCTGCGAGTGCACACGTAAAGACGACTACTCAGCAAGCTTCTGCTGTTCCTGATGACGAATTTGAGGACTTCCCTCACGAAGGTACCTGTTGCTCCCTCTGCGCGTGTTTAGACAGCAGAGTCATTCTGATGCAACCTTACTAATATCGATCAGACTGGTCGGCTGATGCGACTTCATTGGGAGTGAAGAAGGAATGGGAAGAGTCTTGGGACGATGATGACGTACAGGACGATTTCTCGAAACAGCTAAAGGCCGAACTGGCAAAACAGAGTTCGGATACGGCTATGAAGCAGTGATCTTTCTGGGTTGGACACATTGAATACTTGATGAGCTGCAATCAGAGGAAGAAGACAAAAAAGGAACCAACTCAAATGCTCTTATTTACAATACCGATGATGATCTTTGTCTCACGACTTATTGGTTGTCACTTTCTAGTGAGCAAGGGGCACGTACGAATGTTCATATTTCATATGATATTGGATGAGTATGAAGTGTCGGTACGTGATTCATCTGCAGACCCCTGGCGGGCAGCAGAAGAAAGAGTTATACATGAGGGACACGATGAAATCGGGAGTTATGAACCAGAGTCTATCAAAACTGCAATGAGAAGATCTCATTGTATGACACATTTCTTCTTGCCTTTTTCATTCTCTGAACTCTCCAGTATCTTGCCTCCGTCGATACTTTGTGCACCAAGCCCAGCATTCGGAGCAGAAGAGTGATTGTATGGATGCGAAATCTCCGACTCTGCGTGTGGATGCTCTTCCACCATTGGACGACTGGCTGGTGTGATTGTGTTGCCCACCTGTACTGAGCCTGCTGCTACCTGCGTCCCTTGTGAGACGGGATACTCTTCCTTCAATTCATTCGTCATTTGAGCAAGTGATGCTGCCCTTATGCAGCTCTAGCAGACAAATGGCATGGAATGGATGCAGTAGAGAGCGTTGTCAGTAATCCGGCCTGAAATCGATGACGTCTTCTCCTTTGGGGAACAATTCGGTCGGCAATTTTGGGCAACCGAGGCCGTCCGCGCTGGACCGCAAGCCCCAAAACATCAGATTGTCTCATGGATCAAAAGTCCCAAGTCCTACTCTTATCGTCTGCTCAAGGGGGTTTCGTGGGTATACGAGTCCATCGTCGTTAACGGACATGTCGGCACATACGGATCTGACGACTGAGAAGAGGGAGATCTTGGAGAAGGCATGGACGACATTGTTTCATCATATTCACGAAGACACGACACTCATCACGCGCTGGCAGACGACGATACCCAGTCTCATGGACTCGACTGCCGAAGAATGCAGCGATGCCATCTTGTATGAATTGTTCGATCTTGCGGCGTTCGATGACATGGACACCACCATGTTGAGGTTCCTCCGGGCCCGAAAGTTCAATGTGACGGAAACTCTAAAGATGCTAAATGACGCCCTGATCTGGCGCAAACAGGTCAACATTCGACAGATTATGGATGATGGAGAATCGAGGCTAGAACAACGATTGATCGATGCCGGCATGTACTTCATCTGGGGACAAGATAAGGAAGGCAGACCCATCATCTTTCTCAACGTCGGCAATTTTCTGCCGACCAAGAATGCAAAGGAGATGGAGGAGTTCAAGCGATATCTCATCTATCAGATGGAGACTGCACGATTCTTCATCGGAACGACGGGAGTGCTTGCCCTGGCCGATCTGTCTGACTTTGGTCGAAAGAATATCGATATGGACTTTACCAAAGTCTTTGCCGAGATGTTTCAGAATTACTACCCCGAGATCCTGGGACGAGCTCTCGTGGTAGGGTCAGGTCTCAAGATGGCACTCTTCGAGACCGTCTGGAGTGTCGGCAAGTTTTTCCTCGACCCAGAGGTTCGCAAAAAGATTTCCTTTCACAAGGCAAAAGATTTGCCTCAATACATCACACCAGACTTCATCCCGAAATCCCTGCATGGGAACTTTGAAGAACAAAAGATTCGGGCCACGGCACCTGCTGAGACTGCCCGACCTCCCGTATCGTCCGATCTGAGTGCGCGACAGTTGGCTGAAGTCAAGACCTTCAGGGATGCCAAATTCGACAGTGCCGAGAGGTTGCAGAGCAAGGCGCAATTACGCACCTTGTGGTTGGAAATGGCACAGTCGAGGCCGCAAAATCTCTATGAAAAGTTGGGACTCTTGAAGCACGGTAATGTCGACTGGAGTCTCACTAAAAAGGTGTAAAGAGTCAAAATCCTTCTCGCTTCTCGTACATGTGTGAAATGTGAATTAGAGAATTAGACCGGTTGGCAAAACCGCCAGACCAGGGAGATATGTAGGCCTATGCAAATGACAACCATGTAATTCTTTCTTGTCTGTCCTTGATCATTTGACTTTTAGATCTGTTGCAACGAGTCATGATCTTGAATCGACGCTGACCGGAATCTTGTTAGCCGATTTATACTCGAGCTAACCCAAAACGGGGGCAAAACCATACCTGGATCTTTTCAATGGCTGCCTGACAATAGATGACGACCAGCGTCAACTATTCACGATACGATGCGTGCAAAGTCTGTGCAAGAGACTTCTCAATCACTACCATTGCCTGCGTCGCCATCAATGTCCTCTAGGAGCCTCTTCAGCTCTTCCTTGCTGAATGGTATCCTTAGAATTTCACCCTGGCCTTCCCTTTCAGTGACGATGATTTCGTGGTCCAGGAATTCGCCCAGTTGAGCATTGAAGGATGTCTTGTTACTGACTGCAAAGGCAGAACTGGCTTTCTCAAACAGTCGCGTGGCTTCCATGCCTGAACCTGACTCGAGTTGATCGAGCAGAAGGATACGGAAGATTGTGCGTGCGTTTTGGGAGAGAGTCTGCAAGATCCATTTGATGCCTCGGTCCCCGACGAGAGCAGTCTTGACAGCTGCCGATAGTACGTCTAGCTGGAGTTCAGTTTCAATCGTGTAGGGAATGAAGGTGGTAGCATCGTGGTAGATGAGCTGTAGCTCTGCCATGCGACTGGACGGAAACAAGAGAGGAGCATTCACATGATCGATACTGCAGATCATACGAACTTTCGCATGCATTACAATGCGAGTCAGAGAACCTTGTACTTTTTCGTTGCGCAGATTGGGACCGTCGAGATTGTTCATGGCCAGGATGATTCTGTCGTATTTCGTGTCGTCGAGACTTTGAAGCACTGCATTGACATCTGAGCCTGTCGATCCAAGACCGGTCGTTATCGAACTACAGATCTGACGGAGATCGATGTTGGGATGATAGCCGTTTATGACGACGTAGGGATCAGCATACAACTCGCTCTCCCTCGCACAAAACTCTTGGATCAATGTCCGTTTCGATCCATAGCCAGAGAGACAGATGGCATGATTCTGATCCAGTTCAAAGGACCACTCCGGAAAGACTTCGACATGACTATTGTACAAAGCCCGCATTGCGTCCGCATGCTGTAATTTGTATTCCCGGATCAGCTTTAGATATTCCTTTTGTGGTAATGGCGGAAGCTTGGATAATGTGTTGTTTGACGTTTTCTGTGTCCTCGATACCTGATCAAAGTACGCCTCGTAACCTGCATTGATGGTAGTCGTAGCCAAGTTAATAGTGTTGTCTTCTGGTTGATCAATGTCCGAATGGACTTCTGGCAATATCTCCTCATTCTCGATAGTGTCGTGCTCATCAGTCACTTTGAGCAAAAGATCTACAGCAGGATCGAAAGAACCATCGGATTCCGGCGAACCCACTGGAGATGCTTTTCTGCGAACCGCCGACTTTGTCGGTGTGTCATTGATGGATGCCTTGAGCGTTTTGGGGGTCAACTCTCGGTACTTGCTTGGAGTGTTCCGCTTCCTCGTAGGTCGCCCACTTGCTGTGACCTGTGCAAGAGCTAGCTCATCATCGTTCATGTCGATTGATTCATGGTCTTCGACATGTTCCTCTTTGCCATTCGAGATTGCCGTGGTTCGTAATCCACCTCGTCTTGGCGGTGTGGACAAGGACTTTCGAACCTTCTTGGCGACTGGCGAGGTGGAACCTGCCTCGATCGAATCACCGTTCCTTCTCCGCTTCGGTGGCATGATCCATGAGGTGATACACAACTCAGATTGTACCCAGGCACTACTCAAGTCAATCCAATTGCGAATCTACCACACCTTGAGCTAATCCATTCATCGATGTCGAAGTAGGCTACATGCTCGGCTTTTCCGAGATCTACGCCATCCAGAAACGTTGCTGTCTACCAAAGCACGACTTTTGGCAGAACCGAATGCAGCAGACTCTATTGGAGAAGTTGATTTCAGTCGGAAGGATGGAATGATCGAATCATACTCGTCATACTAATTGTCAAATCTGGAAAGGCAGACTCTATAATCTATATAATCTTATGCTATATCATCAGTTGTAGTAACCGGGGAGAATAAAGTCGAGTTTTTCGAGCATGGCCTTTGGGCGTTGGTCAGCTCTAGTCATGACAGCATATTTCATGCTGCCTTGCAGATCACCAATCCTGCCGTCTTGCATCCTCTTCTCGAGCTTTTCAATCAGAACCTTTGCCAGATGATGAGCATTCTCTGTATTGTTCTTGACATGTGTCATGACCTCTTCGACAGTGACTGGTTCACTGGATTCGCGCCAGCAGTCGTAGTCTGTTGCCATACAGACCATCGAGTATTCAATCTCGCACTCTCGGGCCAACTTTGATTCTGGCAGAGCAGACATATTAATGACGGAGCCGCCCCAGGAACGATAGAGGTGTGACTCGGCTCGAGTGCTGAATTGTGGTCCCTCCATGCAGACCAACGTAACATCTTTGCCAGCGGTCTTGCTTGTGTGCAACTTTTTGCCATTCTGTAGGACGTTGGAAAATTCTGCCTCGCACAGAATAGAATTGACTACGGTGCTGAAGGGTTCTCCAAACATTGCGTGACCGACTATCCCATCTCCGAAATAAGTAGACGGTCGGATACCCTTGGTACGGTCGATGATCTGGGTCGGTATGACGAAATCTTCAGGCTCAATGTATTCCTGCAAGCTACCCACGGCACTAAAGGCCAAGATGACCTCGACACCGATATGCTTCAGAGCAGCGATATTGGCGCGTGAAGGCACTTCAGTCGGCAGTAGATGATGTCCCGTACCGTGACGAGCGAGGAAGGCTACATTGAAGCCCGATGCCGAGTGTGCAATCGTGATGGGAGAGGAAGGATAGCCCCATGGCGTCTCAGGATTCACTTCTCCCACAGTCTTGAAACCATCGAGATTATAGAAGCCAGAGCCACCGATGATAGCTAGTCTAGCGGACATATCAGACATATCGAAGACTCTTCTGGAGATCTAAATGTCATCTCTGCAACTTTGTTCTGCCCCACGAAAGAGCGCCTTCTGTCCTCCTCGTTTTCCTCGTAGATGATAAAAGATTCATTTCTGCCCGACAGACTTGACCACCTTCGTCATCTTCACTCAATATACATTCCTATCAAACAGGTTCACAGGGTTCGTGGGAGAGTAGGATCGGCACAGCACTGATAGAATACACTCTCGGGCCAGGAATTCAGGAGAGGACGACGGGCCAGGGTCAGTGGTGCGAACCAAGTTGATGCCGTGAATCAGATGAACGACCTGCGTGATCTCAGCTGGCAGGCCGAACACAAATCCACTTCGCACAATGCAAGCACTGGACAGTCTTTAGGCGCAAATTACCAACCCATTCTCCCTCGTCAGAACAATCCATTCTCCCAGAGACAGGATCATGCCAACGGTCTTGCACCGAGCCGTTCTACAACGCCGGCCCCTGGCAAGGGTGACCTCTTCGGTGATCTCGTGTCTTTCACAGCGAAGAAGTCGGAGGATAACTTGAGCATGGCCGAAAGAGCAGGTGAGACTGCAGACTACAAATCGCGCCATTGTTCTAATCGGTCGCAGCTGCTCTAAGAGCCAAGAAAGCTCTGGAAGCCACAAAATCCATTCAACACTTCTCCAATCAGACATTTTATGATGAACAAATGAGTCGACCATCCAGCACTACACCATCAACAGTGGTACCAGATCTATCGCGACAGAATTCAAGTCTGTTTATTCCTTCACACCTGAAGAAGACCGATACAGAAACGAGCGAGGACATCATGGCGCAGATCAATGGTGACTCGCCTGTAAACCGATCTTCATACTATCCTCCACCAAGGTCACCCATCCTCGACCAGACATCTCAGAGCACCGATTGGATCTTCAACACTACGCCTAAAACCACTGCGCGGCGATATGAGTCTTCGAGCGTGCCCGACCTTGATTCTCTTGCTGGCACAGCGAATGACCACATACAAGTGAATTCTCGGCGTGACATTCAGGTAGCTAATGAAAGCGCTGAACATGACGATGACATTCTTGGCGACTTGGCCAAGCCAATACCACCATACGAAACACGGCGTGACACATTTGACAACCAAGATCCCCATGAAGAAGAGAGCCGCAAGATGCCACTTGACTCAGATTCTTCAAGCGATGATGACGAAGATCTTCGCCGTGCGAAAGCGGAAAGTCTTGCCCACGTCCATTCTGGTCAACAGGATTTTTCACAACCATTGGAGTCGAAAGACCGTAGAACTCCTTATGTCCAACAAATCATGGAGATGGGGTTCACTAGGAAACAGGCGGAGGTCGCACTTGCACAGACTGACACAGGTCTTGATGTTGCCGCTGCCACAGATCTGCTGCTTTCGCTACAGCAAGGTGTTGTGACCCCACTCTCAAACAAATCTCCGGTACGCAATTCAGGGGACGACAATTCTCGTAATCAAGTGCAGAATGAGAAGGGCGACTGGGTGGATTCGACGTATGACCTAGCATCGAAGACCCTGGCATCTGCAAACTCGTGGTTTTCTAACAAATCTGCTCTAGCTCGTCGGAAGCTTGCAGAATACAACACAGGACAGGCTGCCGAAGCTTATGCACGAGAGCGTAACGATGATCGACCAAAATGGATGCGTGATGCAGAAAAGTATGAACGGAAGGAGAAAGGGAAAGCCAAGGCAAAATTGGACGAAGACGAAGCCTTGAGGGAGGAAGGATTGCCTATGCATCCCGCAGAGCGGAAGCGACTTGAGCTCAATGGAGTCTTACCTCCGCAAACGCATTCTCGACGTGGTAGCGTAGAGTCCTCGAAGAGCGGTAAATCACTCACTGGTAGCATTCTCAGCATCTCCGATTCGTTCAGAGCCCTCGGCATTGTGAGTCAACAGAGTGTCACCCAAAGCGTCAGTGCCACCGATGCGACTCGATTCAAGGCCAACGATGATGAGGCAGCAACGTACGTGTCTTCGCGCAGGAGGCGGCCAATGACCAAACCACCCGAAGTAGTAACATCGAGCCTGGACAAAGAAGCTGATTTTTCTGGCTCTACCTCTGGCAGACAAGCTAATCTCAATCACACAGATGGACCAGGCATTTCTGTGCAGGAGGAGGACGATCTCTTTGGTGCTATCAGTCCTCGCTTAGATAAAGGTAAAGGCAAAGCTCGAATCGGCAGTGCTGGGACTAGCGCTGGCGCTGGCCCAGAACGAGCATCAGCTGGTCATGGGAACTCATCACAGCCACTCGAGGTTGATCTATTCTCTTCCCCTCGTCCGATTGTGCGCCAGAACGTCTCCAAATCCAAGTCCAAACCTAGAAACCAAGTCGCTCGACAGGTTCCATATCTTGATACCACTATCATGGCTTCTTCTTCTCAGCAAAGGCAACGTGGCTCCGAAGCATTCAAGCGAGGAGACTTTGCCAAAGCTCTAATGCACTATGATGCTTCTCTTTCGCAATTACCGGAAGCCCACCCGATTCGTATTCTATCTCTCGCCAACAGAGCGATCACACACATCAACCTAGGTACTTCCAAATTGGCCGTTAAGGATTGTAACGATGCTCTAGCAATCATCGGCCCAAATCACGGTCTCGGAGAAGTGGTTGAAGACAACGGAAAGCAAGTTGTCATGACAGGACTATGGGCGAAAGTGATGCAGCGAAAGGCAACTGCGCTGGAAATGCAAGAGCAGATTGAAGAAGCACTGCGCACATGGCAGGAAGTTGTACGATCAGGCTACGGAACCCCACAGGCCATGGAGTCGCGACAGCGATGCGAGAAATTGTTGCAGCCATCAGCAAAAGCGGTGCAGAACCAGCGTACCCAAGCTGTTGCAACACTTACAACCAAAAAGTCAGTGCAGGCCAGTGCTGCTGCGGTTCAGAGGCTACGTGCAGAAACCGACAAGGCAGCAGCTGATGATGCCGAGCGAGATGAGCTCTACTCGACAGTCGAAGATCGCATCAATAATTGGGCAAAGGGAAAGGAACAGAATCTTCGAGCTCTACTGAGCAGTCTCGACCAAGTTTTGTGGCCATCAAGTGCCTGGAAGAAGGTCTCCCTTGCAGATCTGGTCATCAACGCCAAAGTCAAAATCATCTATATGAAAGCACTGGCAAAAGTACATCCAGACAAGATTGCCAGAGACGCCTCGGTCGAGGAGAAGATGATTGCTGCCGGAGTATTCAGCCGCTTGAACGGAGCTTGGGATGCATTCAAATTGCAAAACAACATGTAGGACAATATATCAAATTTCCACTTGTATTCTTGACGGCATAGATCATCAACTACCAATTGACCCTTTATTGCTTCCTTTGACGCATGCTCGCCCTTTTGCAGGGATACTGGAAATTCGCGGATCTGCTGCTCGAGGGGGGAGGTGATCGATCCAGCGGCCACAACGGTCCTCTGCGACTGAAGTAAGGAAATGACCATCTATCCCTGCTGCCTCTTAGATACCTAGACGTCGCCGTGCCCTTGTGTAGTCAAATCAAGTCGTCCTCCGAGACGGCATCATGACAGGCTTTGCGCAAGACGCCATGCGGGAGGTGATATACCTGAACTGTAGATTGCAGAATAGCATGTGCACTCACCTTGATGACTCTATCGTCTGTGCGAGTATCGAGGTCTCAAGAAGAAGGGACTCAGTCCAGATTTCTGTCCTGTTTTGACATCTAGCAAAGATGGGGGCCGACAAATTCAAATGTGAGAAGCACGAGTGGGACACTTTTGCCAGTTTCCTAACTCTTGGTGAGTGACACGAACTGTAAGACTACCTTGCCGCGATTCGGTGCGCTTCTGATACCTCTGTGCGCTCTTGATGTCACCTCGTCAGCTGTATCTCATGGCACAGACTTGGTGTGCCGAGATACGAAGAGACGGTGAGCATCATGAGATGGGTCTAAGTCGAGTGGTTGTGCATTTGCTTGGCAACGCCCCACAGTTCGGGGAATGGCACAAGCCACGAATAGTCTAATTGAAATGAAGGCGAGACGTGCACTACCCGTCCTAATATCGTTGCTTCAAGACGAAACAATAGGATGTGCTTCTAAGGACACGCGCAAAAGTCGATTAGATAGTTGTACACATGGAAACCATGACAGGACTTTTGGTCAAGAAGGAATGAGAAATCTAGCTAGACATCACAATGGACTGACAAGTGGAAATGATTCTCCTCTGATACCACCTCAACTTTCTCAACCTCAACAGGATTGAAGTGAGAGCTAGATTCTTGAGGCTGCAAGTCACTTGCTCGAGAGAGCCGAGACACCTGGCAGATCCTTGCCTTCGAGTAATTCGAGTGATGCACCGCCTCCAGTCGACACATGCGATAGCTCGTCTTCCTTGCCAAATTGCTTGGCGACCGTTGCAGTGTCACCACCGCCGATAATGACAGTGTTACCTGCTTTGGCCGAGTCGACACAGTTTGCCAAGAGAGCTTGTGTTCCGTGTGAGAAGTTTTCGAATTCGAAGACTCCCGCCGGTCCGTTCCAGAGAATGGTCTTGGCCTCCTGAACGGCCTTGGCGAAGAGCTTTTCAGATTCCTTGCCGGCATCGAGACCCATCCATCCCTCGGGAATGCCTTCTTTGTCGGTCGCGTGCCCGACTTGAGCATCTTTGGCAAATTTGTCTGCTGTGACAAAGTCTGTGGGCAGTACAATTTCGACATTGTTTTCCTTGGCCTTGGCCATGAGGTCCTTGACCTTTTCAGCACCTGGCTGATCGAACAGTGAGTTGCCAATCTTCATATCCTCAAGGACTTTCTTGAAAGTGAAGGCCATGCCACCGCAGATGATCAACGAGTTGACTTTTGTCAGGAGGTTGTCAATCAATTGAATCTTGTCGCTGACCTTGGCACCTCCCAAGATTGCAAGGAACGGCCGTGAGGGGTTCTCCAGGGCCTTTGCAAAGAATTCGAGCTCCTTTGCCATGAGGAAACCACTCGCCTTTTGCGGCAAGTCGACACCGACCATGGAGGAGTGCGCTCTATGGGCTGTGCCGAATGCGTCGTTGACAAACACATCTCCGAGCTTTGTGAGGGATTTTCTGAACTTTTCGACATCTTCCTTTGATGCTTTCTGCTTGTTGCCGTCCTTGTCCTTGGAAGAACCTTCTTCTTCAGCATAGTATCGTAGATTCTCGAGCAGAATGACGGCTCCATTATCGGCTGAAGCACACTCCTTTTCCACCTCCTCGCCAACGCAGTCGTTGAGGAACTTGACATCCTTCCCAAGCAATTTGGCAAGTTCAGCTTGGACTGGCTTCAAGCTGTACTTCTCGACTTTCTGGCCATTCGGTCTTCCGAGATGAGACATCAAGATGACTGCCTTGGCTCCGTTGTCAAGGGCATATTTGATTGTCGGTACTGCCCCAGCAATTCGCTGATTGTTTGTAATCTTCGTTCCGTCCAGAGGAACATTGAAGTCGACTCTGCAGAGGACTCGCTTCCCTTGGTTTATCGTCAATACACAATTCCCAATAGATTGCTCGATGATTACCTTTGAGATCGAGGTCTTTGATGGATAATTTCGAAGAAAGAGACATGATTTTGCTCTAATCGATCTTGAGTGTACAGGTTATACCAAACTATACGCAGATCTGGTATCATGCTAACCCACCCTATTGGTATCCCCATTGTGCCGGCATCGGACAGCAGCGGATGGGTAAGATATGCACGTGCACGTCTAAGCAAGGCATCTCACAGAAACAGTGTGAGGCAGAGACAGAAACCAGAGAAATAATAGGCTTTCTGCCATAGCAAGAATTCAGTCGGTCATTGTATAGTCTTGTTTGTGCTTTGACAATTCAGGTCTTACGAGGACAAAGATGGCTGATGCTGCACCAAATGATCCGTCATACACAATCTTATATGGCGCATGAAAACCAGAATAGAACATTCTTTCGGCAGATATCACTACTTGGCTCGTACTACCTTTTTTCATCTCGACTTAAGTGGTCAAAGATCCTTCTTGTGCCTTTTGTTCTCGGTTGACCACAATGGGGTCTTGGTCATGACAGAGACAACTTCATAGAGAACATCAGCTGCAGCCATGGTGGTCAATTCGGCGTTGGTGTCATAGGCAGGGGCAACCTCGACGATATCCGCACCGACAAGCTTCATGCCATCGAGTCCTCTGAGGATGGTTCTCAATTCTCGTGTGGACCACCCGCCAGTCTCTGGTGTGCCTGTAGCCGGAGCGAAAGCTGGGTCGAGGACATCAATGTCGATCGATAGGTATGCTGGACTGTCTCCGACAATCTCCCAGATCTAGGCAATTAGTGATCAACCACTGACGTCTGTTCGGATCGAGGCATACCTTGTCGATGATCCCCTGTGTTCCAATTCGATCAATCTCACGAGCTTCCATGATTGTGAAGCCACAGTCGCCATCGTTGTCGTAATCCGAAGGACCGCTCAGAGTAGTTCTGTCTCGATTAGATACTCTTCGGTACTGAGAAATTTCAATATGTGAAGAGGGACTTACCGAATCCCGGCGTGTACGTTACTATTGTTACTGACGAGACCTTCTTGTGCAGCATGCCAGAAGTAAGTTCCGTGGTTAATTTCAGCTCTAAGGTCACGATCAGCAAGGTGTGTCTCAAGCAGAACAGAAAAGGAACTCACTGTTTCGATGGTGAACCACCAAAGACCTTTGGCTTCCATGTGTCCAAGTGAGAGTCAAAGTGAATGACCTTGGTTGCACCATAGACAGAATTGATCGATCTAAGCAATGGAAGGACGATCGTGTGGTCACCTCCGAGTGTGACGATTCTCGGATGAGATTTTCCGCCCTTGGCAAAGGACACAGTCTCATGGGCACCATGAGCTGGCTTTCGATGAAGAAGCTCCTTGTGACCATCCTCAATCTGTTTGATGGCATAGGCATTGTCATAAGAGGTCACCGGAATATCACCTAGACTCTGTCAGTCATGCTCAACTTACAAATCGGACGCATGGCATACCGCAGTCAATCATCTTGGCCCATGAGCTGAAGGGATTGACGTCCAAGTTGACGTTATATCCACCATAAAGATCTGTCGAGTCAGAAAGGAGGTACACTGAGATTCGAAATCTTACTGAGTCTTCGAGAACCCTGTCGAATACCGGAAGGTCCGAATCGAGCACCGGCTATGTCATGTCAGCCAAAAGTGCCGACGGTAGAATCGTGTTTGCTCATACGTCTGTAAGAGGTACCAGTGTCGAACGGTGCCCCGAGAAAGGCAATGTCAAAGTCGACGTCTGGATCTTCCAAGCACTTGAAGTAGTCGATCTTGCCAAAGGTCTGTAGTGCATTAGACTGACAAGTTCATCTTTCATATCTTGATCGAGCTTACTGCAATGCCAGAAAAGACACTGTCTGCCTGTGTCTCACCATCTCCATTCTGAGATTTGCTTATGTAGTTCTACATCGTCAGTTGGTCCTCGGATGAAGAAGAGAATTGCAACACTTACTGGGTACTTGGTATCAACCTTGGTACCTGCTTGACCCCAAACGGTCTGGTACGCAGCGACATTGGCAATCGTTCCAGCAGTAATCAGAACCCCGAGTAGAACCATCTTGATATCAGATAGGACTGTGTTGAAGATGCTACATTCTTCTACACGTATTCATATGCACAGGCTTCTCGATACCCACACGTATTAAGTATGACTAAGAGAAATCACGACTATAGGCTGCACGTTCACACGTCATCCCGTGTGATGCGCAGGCAGACTTCGGTGCCAAGTAGTACCCCATAGTCTATTCTGAACGTGAAACAATCGACAGAAACATCTACTGCAATGATCTCATCTACTTGCTTGACTCTCTGACACATTACATGTGTCTGAAGAACTCCTAGATACCCGGGTCCATCTGGATGTACGAGCTTCATTACTTGCCGAATGAATGACAAGATGAACGATGGCTCGAAGTGGGGAGATCAGCCTGTGATTCGTCGTGAGCGCCATTTCAAGCAGCCATGATTCCGCCTATCGCTGGCCCATTATCGTGGCTCATCTGTACAAGTTTTGTGGGACTCGAGCCGATGCCCCGGAAGGGAGGGCATGAAGCACAACCAACTCCCGCGCATCGTCGTCTTGCCCGCCTCTTTATGGAGAGAACCGGACTCTCGACCACTTGGCACCCCGAAAATTGCAGGACTGATAAGGAAACCCGGGCGCTTGAACGACCACACCCCTGCACGATAAGAGTTCTGACTTTCCCCAGTTTTCTTTCCGTAAGGAAAAAGTCAATCTGATCTCAGGCTTGTGCTTAATTCCTGGTAGAGCTTACCTCGAGAACTTGAGGCTCAACTTTCTCTTCACAATTATCGAATCGTATCAGACTAGATAGGCTGTCGTCTGGAGCAATGGGAAAGCTCGGTCGTCCCTTGATATATGACACAGAGGCGGCTCGCAAGAACAGAAACAAAGAAGGTACAATCTCATGCGTCCTCGAGAAGTGCCATGACTCATGGGCTATAGCTCAATCGGCATACAGGAAGCGTCGAGATGACAAATTGAGACAACTCGAGCTCGAGATCGTTACTCTGAAGGGAGAGAAGGAGCAGTTATTACAACGATTGAATCAGATGGAGCATCTCGTGGGCTGGTCGACCTCACAAGCATACATCGGCAAGTACACCTATCGTTCCTCCCGTCTATGCATCCTATAATTGTAGTAGATCCCGCACCACCCAGCACGACTTCCAATTCGACCCTCTTCAGTTCTGTCGAGATTGAGGCTCTCCTTGCAGAGTTTCCCACCATGTCGACACCTTCCACGGAGAATGGCCTGACTATGCAATTCGATAGTACTTGTCCGACCACCACAAGGATTCCCGTGTCTTGACTTTACATCTCCTATACTCCCTTGGATTCATACTTGTATATAGTTCAATCGAAAAAGGCACATGAAATTTCCCGTTCTCGACCGTTGAGTGAGCCAGCCTGGAGGGTGAAATCTCTACAGGAGAAGAGCATTTTCCTCTTCGGACAGAATCGCTACTTCGGCAAGGTAACTTGACTTGGCAAAACGCCTCATGATGGCGTCAAGAAGCCTAAAACGCCAATTTTGGGTTCTCTATCAGTTCTCGTAACAAATAAAAATGACCTCCATTTCAAAATTTGTGCTACCAGGTAGTGGACAGATCATCTCCAGACTCTCTCTGCCATGGTCAAGGATTCTTTATCATGTCGAGAGCCGGTCTCTCCATTAATTAAAATTGTCACGCTTGATCTGTAACACAGGACGAATTTGTTGTGCCCGATCGTTTGGTGGTTAAGACATGAACGGAACATCGATGGAATTGCTCGACTCTCAGCAGCATAGTAAAAAACCGCCTCAAGAATTTTCCGAGAAAGGACAAGAAGAACAGAATGTTGGAAGGAGTGAGGAGGTCAAGTTGAGTTCGAAAGGTGTGGTCTTGCGCCCGACACCCTCAGACAGTTCTCTCGACCCCTTGAACTGGCCTCGGTTCAAGAAACGTATGGCAATGTCAATCACTTCTATGGATTACGTCTGATGAGTTTAGATGCATGTCTCGGAGTTGTAGCAGCGTAAAGGACACTCAATCAGCGCTTCGAGTATTGCCAGCTTACATGACTTTAGATATTACTTTCTCTTCACATTCTTGACGACAGTCACCGTGCCCAGCTTTGCGGATCTCCAGACGAAACTCAACATTACCTATTCACAGGTCAATTATACAGTCGCCGTCCCGGCTTTGGTGAGACAGGTAATCTCAAGGGTGCCCGCTAGAGCTGACAGTCATTCAGGGCCTGGCACTCGGACATTTATTCTTCAACCCCTTCGCAACAGTCTATGGGCGCCGAATCATCTTTCTCATTTCATGTCTCGTGGCATTCGTAGCCTCGATTGGGTCGGCCGTCGCAACGTCTTATAGTGGCTACATGGCTGCTCGATTCTTCCAGGGATTCGGCGTTTCGCCAGCAGCTACAGTGGGCTTGATGATCATCGATGATCTATATTTCGAACACGAACGGGGTCAGAAAGTGGGCATCTGGTGTCTAGCCATCGATATAGGATTGGTGATTGGTCCGCTGCCTGGTGGATTCATCTCTGCAGTATCGGTGGATTGGCCTGCATGGCTGACTGCAATCTTGTTTGGCACAGTCTTTCTCCTGATTCTCTTTTTCGTTCCAGAGACGATGTTTGTGCGGCATGTTACCGGATCAGAGGAGTCCTATCGAAAGCGGCCCTTTCTCAACTTTCGTCCACTGGAGAAGAATACATCTCTTGTGCCATGGAGCAGCTTGCTGGATGTCTTTGACATGCTAAGGCGATATGATGTAGCCGTGGCTGTCATCTTCTATTGTTGGACCTTTTATTGGTGGGTCTTGACGGTCATCACGATGGTGCCTGCGGCATATGCACAATATTCGGCATCCATCCAAGGTCTCCTGTTCCTCGGTCTCGTTGTCGGGACACTCTTCTCGGAGATCTTTCTCTCGGGGTCCCTCTCGGATTGGCTCGTAGCTCGTCTCGCCGCTCGAAATGAGGGCAAGAGGACACCGGAACAGAGGTTGTGGTTGATGTATCCAGCGGCCCTATCGACATTTGTCGGTCTCACCATCTTTGGCTGGGCAATCGAGAGAAATTATCACTGGATCGTGAGTCAGGTTGGCCTTGCACTCTTCTCTGCGGGAATTCAGACAAGCAATACCATGATCAGCTCTTATATGCTCGACTGCTATCCTCATCTGGTCATGAAGTCAGTCATCTTCTACACGGTAAGTTTGAAAGGTCCCAGCGGTCAGGATGAGAAGGCTGATTGTTTGTGCAGGTAAATCTCAATTTAGCGGCATTCGTCAGTCCCTTCTTTGCGGCTGTCTGGGTGACCAGCTCCGGTTTCGGCTGGTCCTTCACAGCTCGTAAGCTTTCCCTCGCACTCTGTCGTTGCCAAGAGATGACTGATTCTTTATAGAGGGCCTCATTGCACTCGCCACCACGTTTATAGTCATACCCTTGCTCCAATTTTGGAAAGGGCGAGGCACGCGAAGTGTAAAATCTTAGAAAACTTCCATTGTATAGTACAGTGTCACAATATTTGCTTCATCGAGCTTTAGAAGGTAATGATACAATCACTTAGCCGATCTTGACCTCGGAAAACATTCCGAGTATCGAAATACCTCAGGTCTCAAGAGTGAGAAGCCGGCACGTATCATTTCTTGCTCGAGGACTGTTGGAAGGTTCGTGTATTTTTACGTTATGGTTATATATTGTATGGCAAAAGACCGCTCACTTTTGAATTCTCGCTAGACTAATGCAATCCACCGGTTCTAGACATGACTTCCGTGCGTCAGATTGCCAGGAATCTCCTCCTCCGCGCACCTAGCAATTGCAAGATCAATCTCCTTGTTCCAATTTGTGAAAAGGACCAAGGCCCATTCACTAAAACCTACACAGAACAAGGCGAGACAAGAGCCGAACCAGAGTCCAGACAAGCCCCAGTGATGGAAAGCCAGGTATATGCCGATAGGTAGACCGATAATGTAGTACGAAACGCCATTTATGACTGCACCAAGATGTTGTTTTCCGAGAGCACGGAGTGTACCTCCATTGCTTCCAACCAGACCATCTGCAATTTGAAATGCTGCTACGTATGGCATGACGTGTGAGACCAGCGAGATCACAGCTTCATCGTCTGTGTACGCCTTGGCAAATATCGATCTGGTGGCAAGCAGGATGATGCCGATGGTTGTTCCGATGAGGATCGATACCCAAGATGCTGTCTGTGCAGAAAGTCTTGCCAGAGTGGCATCTTGACTTCCAAGTATGAATCCAATGCGCGCCGTAGTGGCTACACCTACTAAACACAAGTTAGTGAAAACCCCGACATCCTGATTAGTGACGCTTTACGACCGAATGGAATTGTGTTGAGCAACTGATCTGCTGTGCAGACTACAGATTGTGCGGGTAGATCCAATCCACCAAGCTGACCCGCGACGATTGTTATAATCTCGAATGACCACCACTCTGTACCAATCATCAAAACTCCACCAATAGCTAGTTTGGTCATCGGCCAGAGTTCTCTGAAGGCATCCCGGCTGAAACCTCCCCAGCATTGAGAGCCATCTACCTTCCATGTATAGAGCACCAGAAGACCGAAGGAGAGCCAGTAAGTGATTCCGGTAGCCAAGGGTGCCCCCAATAAACCCATGCCAAACGTGTGAATCATCAGGTAATTCAAGACGAGATTCAGAGGCGATGTGATTAGCAGAACATAGGAGCCAGCTTGCATGATGTTCTGAGCCTGAAGGTACTTCTTCAGAGCCTCGAAAGCTACATAACCTATGCCACCGGGTATCAAGATTCGAAGGAATTGTTGTACCAAGTCAGCCAGCTCCTCCTCCTGTTTGAGCAATCGCAAGACACCTGCCGAGAAGAACCACAGGAAAGCAAACGGTATGTATAAGACCGACAAGACAATGCCTGCTCTTTGTAGAACGACACCGACTCGAGTCCTATCTTTCGCAGCCGAAAACAAGGCCGAGGCGAGAGTATCGATTGCAGTGGTTCCTCCGAGACCCAACAACCATATTGTCGCCATGGCAAACATGTAGGAGAATGCGGCCACGGACAGGTTAAGCGGCGAGGTTCTGCCAACCACGAAGACGGATCCTGTCTGTATGCTATTTTGCAGGACATAACTGCCAATTACCGGTAGTGCATTTTTCAGGATGATCCACCCTTCAGTGAGCACTTTCTGTGTGTGTGAAGTGGCTGAATTGATATCTTTGGTAGGTTGGTCTTGTCCGAGACCATGAGCCTGGGCCTCGGAACCGAGAAGGGCATCACGTTCGGACATCTTGATTGTCTGCCTGAGGGAGCAGAATACTCGATTTGACGCAGATGACTGTGCAGGAGCAGTACATCTGTTGTATATTGTGTGTCGTCTTACACCTTCGTACTAGCGGTGGCAGCCAAGGTTTGTCCCTTTTTCATGTGTCATGGTTAAGTCGTTTCTCTGTGTCATCTCCTACTTCCTTATCTTCAGCCTTGGCCAGATAAGCATGTGGAGTTTCGAGGCGGAATTTCTTGCTGCGTCGTACAAAAGCCGAGACTTTCCCAAATCAGGCACGTGGGCACTGAAACGATAATGTCCTGGTTCGCCCGAAAGTCTGCCCAGACACGGTAGTGACCTGACATCCCCACGAGAGCTGAGCTGTGTCATCCGAAAGGCAGAATCGGATATACCATCTCGACAATTGATCAGTATCTTAAATCTCGGAGGGGCGCCTGCAAGAGCTTGAAGGTTGCCAAGTCTGCAAGTGAACCGTTCGTCGAGATAGCCCTGGATCCTACTGCAGCTTTCTTCTCAGCTTGCGTGTCATCATAGGATGAGTGTACATCTGCTCAGGCATAGACTGCCAAATGAGAAACATTCTCCTTGTTCTCCGAAACTGTCGCCCAACGAAAGGCACCTCTGTTGTTGTAATTGAATGCTCCGAGATGTTGAATTGCGAGGGACTTCCTTTCGCCAGAGTGACATGAAACGAAGATGACTCCAGAATCTGCATGTATCGAAGTTGATAAACCTGGTGTGAGCAGACCATGACTCCTGACCAGTCCGATTCTCAGCCTGGATTGGTGTCCTTCTCATGCGGATGTCTATGCATTAGAGATTCAGCCTCTTCCGATCATGCTACCTTTGTTCGCACCTTGTGCTGGCTAAGTCATAAAGAAAATTCTGCGTCGCTCAATCAGGTCCATAAACCACGAGCGCTGCAGAGCGAATCACGGTAGAGAGAGACGAGGCTTGGCAGATTCAAGCTTTAGAGGCATGTGCCGATCCTAAATTCTTGGTGTAGTTCTGACAGAAACTCCTTCATGATTGGTGCAGCCCCAAATTCTGACTCTTTCGTTTTCTACGGTATGAGGAGCAAGCAGATCTTTTCATCCCTCCACATTTGTCTTCGCCAGATCTTGCATGCACAGAAAGATATTCCTTAACATCTTTCACTACGTATACAGAGCTATTCTTGATATAAATGCTATACAGCAACAGAGAGCACCAGACTTGAATAACTGTCGAATGCGAAGGAGGTAGTGCATCGCTTAAGCGTGCTACTTGCAGCACGTGCCGTCGCTTCTGGCTACCTCTTCTGGTCAAGGTCAATCTGAGGCGAAGGAATGGGAAACAACTCCGTTACATCACTCTGACTCGGCTCACTCTGTTGTGGTGCCCTGGACACTGACTTGCTGACACACTGACTGACACATTGACAGTCATTCGGTCCGGTCAATTTACTTTCCCGTCAGCGTTTCTGACAACAAAGGCAAGCATCAACTGCCATGAATTCTGATATCGAAAAAGGAGAAAACAATGGCATGACGAGGAGAACTGTGCGAACCACGGATTCTGAGCATGGCATCAAAGAAAGTGGACGAGCATCTACTTGGCCTGCGACGCGCAGCGGTTTGGGAGCAGCAGCAGGCGGTAACCCGACTAGACGGGCCACTAGTGACAACCCTCCGAGTGCAGGCCTGCTCAAACGATGGGGGACCGCCCTCATGACCCCGGAGAAGAAGTTGACGCACGAGCCGACATGGAAGCAGTCATTCAATGCCACTATCAAGGCATCGTGGCTCAACGTGCTCTTGGTCTGTATCCCTATTTCATGGATCCTGCACTTTACTGTCGAAGACAAACAACCCGTGGTCGTAAGTTCTCTTTCGACCTGGATCAGTCATGCGATTGATCTCATTAGGTCTTTGTGTTCAGTCTTTTGGCAATCATCCCACTCGCTAAATTACTCGGCTTTGCCACGGAGGAGTTGAGTCTGCGGGTTGGACAGACGATCGGTACGGTGTCATGTATCTGGTCTCCACCAATGCTTACCAAGACAGGTGGTCTCCTGAATGCCACGTTAGGGAATGTTGTCGAACTCATCGTCGCTATCCTTGCCTTGGTACCATGATGAATCTAATCTCGCAACTCCTGCTGATAAGCTCTAGTTCAAGTGTCAATTGCAAATTGTCCAGTCTTCTCTGATCGGGTCAATCTATTCGAATCTGCTCCTTGTCTTGGGTATGTCCTTCTTCGTTGGCGGCGTACGGTTCAGTGAGCAGTCAGTCATGGCGACAGCCGCTCAGCTCAACACTTCTCTCCTCCTCATCGCAGTGATTGCAATCCTGATCCCTGCCGGTTACCATAGTGTGCTGGGAATGGGCACGACCAACGTGATTGAATCTAGTGAAGAACAGGTCAGCCAAATTCTGAAATTGAGTCATGGCGTATCGCTCATTCTTCTCTTCATCTATGGCTGTTATCTATACTTCAGTCTCTCTACACACGTCCATCTCTACAATGAGGACGAGAACAAGCATCTCGCACTGACTCATGCACAAGCAAAACACGCTGCTGAGCATCCTAACATGGAAACGCCCATGGTAGAACACGAGGAAGAAACGCCGCAACTCAACGTTGGTGCAGCTATTGTTCTTCTTATAGTGATCACAGTACTTGTTGGAGTGACCAGTGAATGGTTAGTCGATTCCATCAACGGAGTTACGGAGACTGGTGCCATCTCTCAGCAGGTAAGGAACTTAGGAAACAGACGTATCTTGGAAGCTGACAAGTGATTAGTGGGTTGGTCTGATATTGCTCCCTATTGTTGGCAATGCAGGTAAGTTTCCTCCACATAGCTGTTTTCCTCAGGACTAACTCTTTTTAGCGGAGCATGTTACTGCAGTAAGACTGTTCCTCGAATGTATTGTTCACAGAAGACCAGGACTGACCTCGAAAGGTTACCGTATCGTACAAAGACAAACTCGATCTGTCAATGGGTGTGGCTGTCGGATCTAGCATTCAAATTGCACTCTTCGTCATACCTGTCATCACCCTACTAGCTTGGTGTGCTGGGTATGTCTTGTTCAATGCTGAGATGAAGATGACTGACATGATTCAGCAAGCCACTCACTTTGTTGTTTGACCCACTGGAATCGATTGTCCTCTTCCTGACTGTTGTCCTTGTCAATGCCACAGTTGCTGATGGCAAATCAAATTGGGCAGAAGGGATGATTCTCATGTGTCTCTATGTCATCATCGCAGTGACTTTTTGGTATGGTCAACTTCATCTACTATACTTGTAGCTAATCTCTATAGGTTCTATCCTTCTCAAGCTGTAAGCGGCAATTCCACGAAAGAGCAAATCTTTCGCGATGTACTGGACTAACAGCTCCCTAGGTTTTGGATGCTTCGCCATTCAACAAGTGTACATAGAACCTGTGTCGTGTTGTTCGCAGCCTGTCGATCGTTCTTTCATCATCATGAAAAACGTTCTTAGGATCGAAATCCTGGCCAGGTTCCTCTTTAGCATGCTCCGAGTTGACATTATGTAATTGTGCTATTCAATCTATGTGCAGATTTTAAAAATTATACATTATTGTCGATAACATGAGGGACCTTGATGTATAGTGTCCGAGCCACACTCATGTTTGGCTTCTTCTGTGTCAATTTGACTTTTTGCACCATCATTCCGGTACTGAGAGGGCATATGTCCTCCAGAAATCACATCGATCAGCTCCATTAGTGAGATAGCGACCATCGATGATTGAGAGGAGGGGCGCCGGAACGGTATCTCCAGTTTCAGCAAAGGAAACTTGTCGCGGAATCTGATCTTGGGCATCTAGCCATTTTGGGTATCGAAAGGAGGAATTACTTGCAATGGCAGGGATCCCTTTTGTGATGTAGGAGACAAACATTCCTACAAAATCTCGATCGAACGACTTCTGTGTCGGGTCGGCCTGTAGATCGGGCGAGAGTTGGGATGGTAAGTAGTGCTCCAAGTCTTGTCCGTGGGTAGATGGTTGGATGGCGAATTGATAGCGGTAAGATTGGGGAAAAGCATCGGCCAACCAAGTGGCTGGACAATTGAATGTCGTATCAGCATAGAGCGTGGCTGCACGTTCGGACTCTGTCGCATAAAGGCTATTGCTCGAGCTGGACTCTGGATAAAAAGTCGCCAATGTCTGAAGAGCCGAGAGGTTGAATTGGGGCAGGAGTGCGTCGACATAGGAAGCGAAATCTGTGGATGTGCTGATGTCTTGAGGTACAAAGATTGTTCCTTCTCTCAGGTTCGAACCCACCAGGATGCTCTCACCGTTCACATCTGACTTTAACAATTGTTGACTTGGTAGTTGACGAGCAAAGACTCCGTCAATCACGGGCAGAAAGGACCACTGACCAGACGAGGCCATCTGACTTACAGAGTTCGAAGCCAGTTTGACAGTACGAGAATCGGCTGCCTGCAGACACGCAAAGACGTCCGACGTAGTCGAGGTTGAGCAATTGACGGCTTCTGCAAATTGCTCATATGAGTTTTTGATTTGCGAGTCGTTATATTGACGTTGCATGGGCAGGTAGGGTGAACTTGCAATGGCTTGCGTGAAGAGTCTGCTCTTCCGGGTTCCACCGTGTGCCAGAACTTGTTGCATCACCGAGCCCGCTCCTGCGGATTCCCCCCAGATGGTGACACGTTTCGGGTCGCCGCCAAAGGAAGCTATATGCTCTTGAACCCATTCGAGCGCGCATTCTTGATCCAGCAAGCCAACATTGACAGTCCCTTTCTCATACACTTCGGCCGAGGAGAGGAAACCGAGAGCACCAAGCCGATATTGAATCGAGACAAAGACGAAATTGGCACCAGTTAGCGAGTACAGATAGTGTGGATCGGCCCTGCCATTTCCTTGGCCATAACCGCCTCCGTGTATCCAGACCACGACAGGGACCGATCTTGCCTTGACAGGTTTCCAGACATTGAGAAACAAGCAGTCTTCGCTTCCGAGGGCGGTCGGATCTGTCGATTGGACTCCACCATGTGAAGCTGCTTGCGCACATATCGAGCCATAGGCGCTAGCGCTGATGACTGCTTTCCGGTTCTTCTGAGGTCTGCTGGGCCGTTCCCATCTCCGCGGCGTTGCTGCGAAGCGGATCCCTAGATAAGCTTGAATGCCTCCAGGGGTCTTCTTGACGCTCTGATACCGAGCATATCCTAAATCGACAACCGTGGCAGAGATACTGGTCAGCAGGACGATTATCAACAAGGAACATCGTGTCTGCCACATCAATGATAGCCTGTGGCTCTGTCAGAACCTCATCCGAGAACCCTGATGTATGTTGCGGTGTATATTCCTCCAGAAGAAGTATTGGAGACAGAGAAGACAATCCTGTCCGTCAACTCGAGGGCAAATTCTCCCTCAGGAATGTGCTCCGGTGTGGGGTAGTTTCCCCAAGCCCCTGCCTAACAAAATTCTCCGTGAATGGTCGTCTCACTGCAACTCCACTATTGAAACTAAAGCCTGTGTCGAGATGTGATGCACCGAAAGCGACGCTTGCTCCATCAGAAGTTTGTCGATACAGTCTCGAGTTATGGACCTCAGCATGAAGTAAACAAAATAACAATGCGGCAATTGGGTATGATTGTGCTTACTAGCTCTGCCGACAGCTTCTTATGGCTGAGGCATCTGACCCGATTGAGTACCGGCCAAAAGCGAGCTTCTACATTGTGGACGCCCTGGCTGAGACAGAAATCAATTCCCATCTATGTTAGTTCTGGGTTCTCTTAGTAGTCAGTCGTCGCAAGAGGAGGAAACTCACTCTAGACAAGAGTAAATTGGATGCGCACCTTCACTTGATCGACATATTCAAATCTCGTCACAAGAAAACAGCCAAAAGCAATGATAGCCGCCCTCTCACAAGCCCAGCTGTAATTTGCCGGAGTCAGGCTGGTCTTGTACCCAGGCATTGTATCAAAACGGCACTCATTCTAGTCAGGCTGCCCGAGAAAGATCTTGTTGGTCCATGAATAGATACCGCTCGGCATCTCATAGTTTCTCTTCCAGCTGTCACTTCAATCCACAGCCATGAAAGCTCACAGTCATGCAAGGACTTTCAAGTATATATCAACAAGTCTATGCGCCACTCGATCCGGTTCAAACTCGCAGAGCGAGCAAGAACGGTGATGAACTGACTATTGATTCATAGTCACTTTTGCGAAAGCCTTTGCTTTGCTAATTGGCAGTGGCATTGGCAGTGATGCTCATTAGATGGCATGTCTACAATGAATACTCCGACTATGTTTAGGGCAAGGACTCTTGTGGTGGGACTAGAATTCTGTCTTCACTGTAGTCCCTGCGATAGCCGTATGCTTTCACACTGGCAAGCTTGATCGTGGCGGGATCCAGAACTACCATTCTCGGTCAAGATCCGTAAGTTACGCACCAATCCATGCAAGATGGTTGGCCATTGATGGAAGGACGAGAGGCCCGCGGAGATGGGACAATTCAGGCTCCTCTTAAACGCAAGCCCAGGGCTTGGATTTTGCCGTATAATTCTATGCACGTGTGCCTGCTCTAAGCGATAGACCAGTAGAAGAGCATCAACCACGATACCCCCGACGATATTTCCACTTCAGGACAGACAAACACACACCAAGCAGTGTCGTGAACTGCAATCACTACCTGCGGCATCAGTCACAGTCAGCTCAAGCAGAACACAGATGAACAAGACGAACCTTGCCCAGACATCAAGCGCAAGTTTGTAGCGGTTGCACATTTTAATGCATCAATGTGTAGCGAGGATGCAGATTTTTTCCTGACCATAAAATGGTCACGAAGCATATCTCTGAATCAGAGGGCTGATCTGATATCCACAAGTCAGGACCGTTTCAGTCTTGATTGATTCATATGCAAATTCTCGGATGTCGTTAAATAGAGACATGATTCCAAGTCCTTTCCTTGACAAGATTTACAAATTCGCAGGATTTGTAGCAGATGTTGACAGTATCCATCTTCCAAATCGTGCTATCTCTCACAGTAAGCATCGACTCAGCTCTTGCTCTCAACGTCAGGAGACCTTCTTGGGATGCCCTATCGACCCATGATGACCTTGCTAAGAGGAATGCAATGCCGTTTTACCCTATTGGATGTTTCAACGACAACCAAAACTATCGATCTCTTGCAGATGATGCAATCTATGCGGATGACATGACCATCGAAAAATGCCAACTATATTGCAGCTCACAATCACCGACATATACCATCTTTGGCCTTGAATACGGCCGGGAATGTTATTGCGGTTCGGGTCTACGGAATGGTCTTTCGCAAACTCAAGACTCTTGTTCCACATCATGTGCTGGAGACAGAACAGAACTCTGTGGCGGGGCCTCGCTCTTTCGGTATACACAACCAATTTTCAGTTGGCCGTATCAGTGTTCTCCACTCCAAGTGTTACTCAATTAGGTTGTTTCGAAGACTTTTATGGTTCTCCCACCAATTACCGAATTCTCAGTGGGGCCAACTACGCTAGTGATGATATGACCATGGAAAGTTGCTCGCAATTCTGCAATGATCGTGGTTATGCTTTTGGTGGGGTCGAATACTCTCGGGAATGCTTCTGTGGTTCAGACGCACCCAAAGTGACATCCTCAGGATGTACTATGCATTGTGCAGGAAACAGTATCGAGATTTGTGGAGGAGCGAATGCGATCAACGTTTTCCAGAACAAATATTCAACAGGTGCATCATCGGTCAGTACTAGCTCGTCATCTGCCAGTAGCAGTGCAACCTCTATCAGCTCGAGTGCTACTGCTCTCACCTCGTCGTCATCCTCTCTATCCTCTTCTACATCGACATCGGCTCCGCCTTCACTTCAAACACAATACACGATCGGTGCTCTTTTCCGTCAGCAAACTTCAGCTACACTGGAGATCACCATTGATCGAACTATGCCATGTATGTACAACACTGATACTACAACAGTCTATGGGTTCAGCATCACGTCCGTGACAGGAATCATCAATTATCAAGTCAATGGCTTCGAGAGTGCACAAGTCGCCCTGGCCAGTGGAAACATCCCTCCGAACCAATACACTGGCACTCCCGACCAGTGCTTATATCCTGATCTGCCTCGATATCCATTCTCCCAGAATGGTATTGCGTTGACTGCTGATCAAGGTACCGCGCAGACGATATACTTCTATGCACAGACATCGCAAAACAACGACGACATTTACGGAACCATACCGACATCGAGCTATCCTTATTACGAGCAAGTATTTTTTGATTACTCTACTGATGGTATATTGTTTGTATAGATATGTCCCACTACGTAAATGAAACAGATTATCATCTGCAAAATAGCAATTCAACCAAGTCTAGGGAATTCTCAATGACTATGCTTTGCATGTCCAATAAGTACTGTAGCTCGTGAGTCTATGAAGAATACTTGCTGCCCAGCACTCGGACTCGATATTGTCCAGTTTTGTATTATTCATGGCATCGGATGCCATGACGGTTTTCGTCATGAGCTTCGAGGTTTGACACAGCGGTTCCTGAGGGCAGTCATCGCTCTGAAATCGATCCAATGACAATCTAACCACTGATTGTCTTGGCTACGAACAGCAACACTTCAACATTGTAGAGGACATGCTCGTCGCTGAAGAAGCTTCATCCTCTTCTATTGATCTTCAGTACCAGAAAGTACTGCTGCGCCTACTATACTCCCCACTCCCTGGAGACCTACCGACGATGAACAAGGATCTGCTGATCGTATCTGCTGCATATCATGGTGAAATCGATCACTATCCCAGACCACACAGGCCCTGGCTCATAGCATTCCCTCCTATTCGCTCGTTGGTAGCACGAGGCCCCGCCACGATCAAAAGACGGAGTCATACGAGCAGCAATTGCAGCACGCCATATCATGTCTGAAAAATCGCGACATTTCCAAGCATGCGTTACAACGAACCAAGCAGAAGGAATAAATTGTATCAACCTGGATGGTAGTTTCATTACATGCAGAATGCTTGCTATCTATCATCGTCGACGATTGTCAACGACATTTCTGTTAATCAGGTAGAAATTCAACCATGGATTTAAGATGGAATCGGCGCCGACATGTTAACTACTGAAGTCAAATCTGCACACCCAAGCATCTTAGGCGCAGCGGTATCAGCGATGTTGACGAAAGGTATCTTCGTCCAGGAGACGGCTAGATAGAATGAACAACATGCAGCTTGACGATAAGCTTATACTGTAAGAATTTTGCTCTCCTCCGCAGTAGCGCTTTGTTCGAGCTCTGCACCCCGGCTATCTCGCACGTGAGGAATGTGCAATCAAACGGCACTGGTATGACCACTGTCGAGAACCATACCTTGAAGGTCATTAGGGCCATGCGACATTTGGCTGTGAGACTTGTCAATAGCTATTTGAACTTCACTCAGCGAATCGGAGATCCTCACTGTATAAGCTCTGAAGAATCAACTTACGAGAATGGTGTTCACAGGATATAAGAATGTATGATCAATAGTAGATGCACAATTGACATGGTTGAACTCAGAGAACCCTGCATATTGGTTTTACTTTGGATCTAAATGTAGATTCTTGACTTTGATATGCTGCAGTTATATCGATAGCGAGCAAAAAAGAGACATGCAACTTGTCACATCAGGTACCAGGTCTATTGCTAGCGAATTGGCAGCTGGGCAGATTTTACCCTATGTCAGTTTTTTTCCAGGGCGCTGAAACCATGTGGCCAGTGCATCAACTTCCATGATCCGTCAAAAGGATCTCAACCTCATGGCGTATTGTTTGCTAAATCATATCGTCACTTAGCTCCACAGCTGTCCCACCAGTGCCTTCTGACATCATCTCGCACATCGTAAATGAAAAAATTGACCGCAGACAGTGCTGAGTTGTTGTAGATGGCGACTGCCGTGAATGTCGACGAGAATCGTTTGCAGAATCTATACATTATAATTGCCCCCATTCGAATCGAACGTCGAGTGATCAGATGACCTCAGACAAGGCTATAGAAATTTGCACTTCTTTGGCCAAATATGCTGCATCAAAGAGCGGATGTGCAGCTCCCGAAGCAGAAAATCTGTGGGAAAGCGTGGCGGATCATTGTAGATACCACGTTGTGGAGTTTCGCATGGTCATTCTGACAGAGACAACCTGGGGCTATAGTATAATTGCTTCGGCACTCCTGGCTCGAGACAGGCCAAGCTTACTGATTATACAACGTAATCTGAAGAATGAAATCTATGATAGAGGTACGATCATAAAAGATACTGACGAGTCTAACACATACTTTAAGAGAAAAGAAAACTTCGTCTGTCCGAAGCTCATAAACGAAACGAGTTTACCACTAAATCGAATCAAAAGTCATTTTCATCGTCTTGGCAATCGACAAAATAGTGTGACTGAGAGGCATTGCATTCGTGGTACGATAAATCCAATGTTGGCTTCCCTGCTGTGTATTGTACTTTAAGAGCTCCGCTGTCATACGTGTCAGGAGTACTTGGATGGAAGACAAATAAACCGCCTGAGGCCAGCGTGGCATGTAGGGCTTTGCTGGTAATTAATCTAGACAGATCTGCTATCTGACTTCTACCAAATCGTACCGTGCCCACGTTCAATAATCTTGCTCGTATACCAATAGCCTGAACAAATTCTGCCACTAGCAGGAATCGAGCAAGATTATGACCGTAATCTGTTGGAGCACCAGCCTAGTCCAGGTTCAGTGGACTCGTAGCATCAGAATCACTCGAAATATGCTCGGCAACAAAGGGTCCAGCAGCAAGGCCTGGGCTTCTTCCAAGTGTTCTGGACCCCATTTGATCGACAAGCAGTAACACGAGATATTTCACAGCATCGGGGCTATCGTTACTGTAATACGAAACTTTCGTACCTGACGAGTCATTCGCCCTTTACCCATAGAGGAAAATGCATAGACATGACCTCACTGTCCGGCTTTTCGAGCGAAGACAACATTCGCTCGACCTGATACCAGCCGCTGTCCGGTACTCTGTGCCAGTCGTGGATGAGGACGAATTTCGGGTATAACGAGCCATCCACGTAGATAGTAGGCCTCAAATTCTACTCCTGCCAATCCCCCTTCGAACCAGTCGGCGTCCATTAACGCAAAAAATTGGTCGAACCAGAAATAGCTTTCTCTGTTGCGAATGCACAGGAAGTTCAGGTAAAAGATGATCCATTGTCTATAAAGCTATACTTGGTTTATATGACAAGGGAGGTTGCGCTGTCACTGATCACCGGGAGGAGCGCCTCTTCTATACGACACTACACCTGGGTCATATAGAAGGAGTGCAATCTACCTGTGACAAGTCACGAGAACAGCGTTGGTGGGTTCCCGTTGTGAGGAGCACTGCTGTGCTCTAATAGATGCCCGCGCGATAGATGATCTTCGTCCCGAAGATCAGGCGTATAGGATGATGAAAGGTCGCCTTTTCCATATGAAACTACACCTGGTTCATACAGTAGAGGTACCCACATCTGATGTTGGAGATTGATGTGTTGAGTGGTGAATGTAGAAGCGCCTTTTTTTTTTTATATGGAACTACACCTGGTCCATATAGTAGAGAGTCCATACATGTGATGTTAGGATGTTGTGATCAGAGATAAGCTATGATCAAAATAGTGAAAACCTTCTGAGTATTGATCAATACTGTGGTTAGTTTGCAATTTCAGTCACTCTGTTAGAATGTCGAAAAGTTGAGTTTTTAGCTTTTTGGCTGCGGTGACAATCCCGATGCCAATGTTCTTGTCCAGGAAACCCGAGTCCAGCACAAATTTGACAGGCCGGCGGACGCCCGAGGCGTCTCAGGGTGGACGTTCTCTCAATCTTGTCACTCAACAGACCCGGATTGATGTCTGACTTGCGCAAATGATCCACTTTATAAGACTCCTGAGACGGCCATGCATCTGCTTTCTCCATCTGACGAATTGCTGCTCTCAAATCTGTGAGACAACCGTCTTCCGGAATCATCATCTTCCATAACGCAGGCAAAGTGTTTCGAATTTCAAAATACTGGTCGGATTCCCGGTCCATTCTGGCTATTTGAAGCAAAGACAGCTTCGCCTCCCAGTACTCTTGGCCACTTTGTGCGTGTGATGAAGTATAATCCCTGGCCGCAGCACGAGCGTCACTGACCGACATACCAAAGTCCCGTCGCAGTAGGTGTATCCAGCCCGACAAGGAAGAAGTCATTGCACGCTCACTTTTGTTCAATGACAACAGCCACATGTCTTTGCATACCAAAGCTGGCTGCATGTTGAGTACGACTTCTTGCTCGCCATACAGATCCGCAAGCGTCTCGAGTCGCTGAATGAAAAGCTCAACAGGATAATGAACTGCACCTGGCTTTCCATTTGATGTATTATCAGGATCCCAATACCCAATTTCGCTAGCTTTGAGCCTTCTGAAGGGCAGGGATTGAGCCACTGGAGTAGGTGAATGGATGTCCTGCTGTTGTGGTATCTGGGAGATCTTCGGTTGATGGTCGACACGTTCGAATGTCTGTTTGGTAGCCTGTGGATTGTTGTCTTGGAAGTCTTCTGCATCCTCTAAGACCTCATCTTTCGCACGAGTAGGCTTAGCAAGACGTGTTTGATGTACCGCAGACTTTGCGTTCAAGTCGAATCCTTGTGTTGCGATCACCCTTTCGAACATTGAGAGCCTTTCGAGAAGTTGTTCGTTCTGCTTTCGTATATAGGCATTCTGGTTTTCCAAAATCGCGTATCGTTCGCGCATAGATGGTGTTGCGGAAGATTTCGTTCGAACGCTTGCAGCAG
This sequence comes from Taphrina sp. SM11, assembly GCA_004000165.1. Taxonomy (NCBI): domain Eukaryota; kingdom Fungi; phylum Ascomycota; class Taphrinomycetes; order Taphrinales; family Taphrinaceae; genus Taphrina; species Taphrina sp. SM11. The sequence continues at coordinate 1,730 of RHDT01000298.1, read as the reverse complement.
AACCTTCAACGCTCTGCAACTTCTGAGCCTCTTGATCGAATATATTTTCAGTCCCAATAGAATCGTGCATCGCGTCCGTTCTGGCTTTGGACAATCGTGTAAATGGTCTGTCTGCCATGTTCGCTTGGAAAATCGTTCTCTCTTTGTCCTCTCTTTCTTCTTTCTTTTTTTTTTGTGTTTTTCTTTTGTACTTGTGAAATTTTTTTTTTTTTTTTTATTATTATTCGCAACGTTGAATCTGTGTAAGACCTTTTACCTAGCTCTTCCTGTGTGAGGACGCCAAATGTTGCGAATGCACAGGAAGTTCAGGTAAAAGATGATCCATTGTCTATAAAGCTATACTTGGTTTATATGACAAGGGAGGTTGCGCTGTCACTGATCACCGGGAGGAGCGCTTCTTCTATACGACACTACACCTGGGTCATATAGAGAGAGTGCAATCTACCTGTGACAAGTCACGAGAACAGCGTTGGTGGGTTCCCGTTGTGAGGAGCACTGCTGTGCTCTAACACAGACGATCGAGTCGAGTGCTATCTGGTTCGACCTTGTCTGGTATTTCTATCGCCAATCTTATTGCATTCAAGTCCTGACCTTCTAGCAACGACTCGAATCGGGTGACCTGAAGCCAGGGCGATAGTTCGCTGCCAACTTCGGGCGTTGCACTTATGTGGTGGATGTTGTTATTACTCGTAGTTTTCGTCTTTGCCTGTCTTAGTCCATCCTCGATGAAGGCTCGGAACTGTTCATCACGATCTAGAGAGGACAATGTATGCTCAAGCGCATCCGAGGTAGAGTGTGTTCGAGGTACAATCGACTGAGAGGTGCCCACACCGAGTGAGACGGCAAAAAGGCCGGACTGATTCTTGAACAATCGCTGCACATAGCATTCCCTGTATGCGTTCAGTTCAAGCTGAGCCTTTGCTGATCTGATACCATGCTCCTTGCTCACATGATTTGTAATGATCTTGGTACTGGTCGTAAGAAAGTCACAGCCATCGGTCAGGCAGTGATAGCCTTGCAAGATCTGAAGACCATCGATGGGTGGGCCGTAATTTTCGGGTACGAAGTGTTCGTGTTCAGAAGGCAGGTTATGCTGGTTGACCCATTCGCAGATGGATCGTTTGGCTGCCCCTTTGATGTGATGCGAAAGTAGGAGATGACTCTGGTACTGGTCCACCGAACAACAAAGTTTGTGTTCGATACATAAAAGAAGATTCAGTTCGGGTAGAAGGCGAAATACATGGTCTCCTACTGCCTCGACTGACGACATTCTCAGCTCATGGCTTCACCATAGATAAGGACAAAGAGCGGGGGCAGATTTTCAAGAGCGTGAAAGCTAAGTGTATGCTACGGGCAAAAGCACAGCGGGAAGGGCTGGCAGATTTCGGTGTGCAAGAAATCGAGACCGCTACTTTTTTGCTTATGGCGTTTTATGGCGTTTTGTGCTCTCACTGTCAACGATTTTTAAAACGTCCTTCATAGTGGGCAATCGACTCGGCTAAATGGCACTCTATTACTAGTTTGGCTGCGCCTTTGATGTGATGTGAAAGTAGGAGATGACTCTGGTACTGGTCCACCGAACAACAAAGCTTGTGCTCGATGCATAAGAGAAGATTCAGTTCGGGTAGAAGGCGAAATACATGGTCTCCTACTGCCTCGACTGACGACATTCTCAGCTCATGGCTTCACCATAGATAAGGACAAAGAGCGGGGGCAGATTTTCAAGAGCG
>RHDT01000297.1:0-53268 GCA_004000165.1 Taphrina sp. SM11 | reverse complement strand
GAAAGCATGCTCCTTGCTCCCATGATTTTTGATGATCTTGGTACTGGTCGTAAGAAAGTCACAGCCATCGGTCAGGCAATGATAGCCTTGCAAGATCTGAAGACCATCGATGGGTGGGCCGTAATTTTCGGGTACGAAGTGTTCAGAAGGCAGATTATGCTGGTTGACCCATTCGCAAATGGATCGTTTGGCTGCGCCTTTGATGTGATGCGAAAGTAGGAGATGACTCTGGTACTGGTCCACCGAACAACAAAGTTTGTGTTCGATACATAAAAGAAGATTCAATTCTGGTAGAAGGCGAAATACATGGTCTCGTACTGCCTCGACTGACGACATTCTCAGCTCATGGCTTCACCATAGATAAGGACAAAGAGCGGGGGCAGATTCTCAAGAGCGTGAAAGCTAAGTGTATGCTACGGGCAAAAGCACAGCGGGAAGGGCTGGCAGATTTCGGTGTGCAAGAAATCGAGACCGCTACTTTTTTGCTCATGGCGTTTTATGGCGTTTTGTGCTCTCACTGTTAACGATTTTTAAAACGTCCTTCATAGTGGGCAATCGACTCGGCTAAATGGCACTCTATTACTAGAACCAATCGCTCTCGACATTGACGAAGACACACAGACTTTCTACTGGAGTGACTGAGGTGATCCTCCATTTGGTAACTCCCTCAATTCAATCAAAATCAACGAGATCAAAGCACTGAAGGCAGGTGACAAGAACCCACCTTTCAAAGTCCTCGTCAGACAACTTCGTGAGGCAATCGGCGTCAAAGTCGACACTATCAACAAGAAAATTCATACCAGTGATATGGGCAGTACCGTTTGGGAATGCAATCTGGAAGGACAGAAGAAAAACAAACTGTATGATCTTGAGAATGCTGCTTTCTCGGGACTTGCGCTGGCGCACGTGTAAACAAATACACGTTTCCGCTTGGGGGACATACAACCTGTTGACTCGCTTTCTGGAATGCCTTGATGTATGTCTTATGATTGACTTGATGTGCTAGTGACTGAATGATATTTACTACATTTCATGTGCCAAAGGCTATTTTTTGAGTGCATGTGATTCTTGTCAAATGACATTATCCATGACCAAACTAGTGCTTCTTCTAATGAAGATATCTGCAATGCGGTTACCAATCATTTCGATATACCGAAGTAAATCGTCTGAGTGTGCGATTTCCTGCAAGTCACATGATTTGTGACACGCCACAATAGCCATCCAACGAATGTATGCCCGGGAAGATCCTTGTCAGCCGTACGTCCTTTCGTCCTCGATGAAGCCTCTGCACGGAAGGACGTTTTCGAGATATGGCGAAAGTGGCCCCCTGTGCTTTGTGCTGGCCAACAAGATGTCGCTATTTTTTGGAGCTAGACAGCACTAGATGTGCTTGAATTCTGCCAGAGCTCGAGCAGGAGTATCGCAAGCAATCAGCAGACACAACCCGTTCGTGCCATTGCCTCACCCTGGAATCTTTTGACTGTTGATGAAGCTGAGGCATGATCTTGTACCAGAAGCTATAGCCCGACATTGTTGTCCTCTTGGATCGCTGCTCTGAGAAGTAATACCATTACTGGGGAAAATTGGAGACTTGCCGATTGCTAAATCTTCTTGTGGACGTACGAGAGTGTCAGAGTCAAGCTCTGCAAGGTTTGCGCATACGAGGACCATTTTTAGCCCGATTCTATTTCCCTCTGCAAAATATCCCGAGAGACAAAACTGCTTTAGCAGATGCACTATCTAGTGCATCAGTGGCTGTGCTCGATACTCCATTGGCCGACACGGCCGAGTAGAGCTGACAATTCTGACCCTTCGCAGGATCGAAGTAGAATGCCACACAAGTGGTTGATCCTCAAGTCTCACACCAACTCGCACACGTCTGAAACGAATTCTGAGGTGATGACGCCAGGAAGGTGCCACTAGTGACTGTCGTGCCACAGCTCATCTAAGAGTTACCGACATCATCAGAATAAGCACCTGCAGATATTCCGTGTGGGCACGCACCACTCGAGATTACTGGTCTCGATGAAGGAAGGGTTGATGGTCAAGGATTAGGTCGTTTACACAATACCTGGTCAATTGGACTGGATACGGCCTAAGACGTCAAAGACACCTTGGTGGCATATGATTAAGCTCGTTGGCGTCTTATTTGTATGCTCGTAAACAATTCTTGCACTTCTTCACTTCGCTCTCCTTCCTATGTTTCCACGATAACGATGCACACTGGTATAGCCTTGCCTACGATACCTTGGCCGCCAGAACATGAAGAATCTGGCGACACTCGCGAATGTTGGTCTCTGGGTGTAACCTTGCTGTAATTGTTCTTTGGAAGGCAGAAGGCCACCACTATTCTGGAAGTCTAGCCCCATCTAAATCAGCTGCACCGATAGTGTAGAAGATAAAGTGCTGTGATTCTGACTACTCTCGATGTCAGTGGAAGACAGCTTCGATGCAAATCAACCAGTCTTTGTCTTACTTCACACAATCTTATTGGTGTCAGGAGTGGTTTATACATAAGTCAAATTCGGTGTCAGATTCGATTCCAGGAGTCTCGCATGGACCTTGTCCTCAGTCATATACTTGGGCGAGGCGACCGATATATATGCATGTATCTAGACGGGAGACGAGAAAGCTTCACAAGCACTCGCGCAATTTTGCGCAGCCACAAATGAGAAGGTATATCACCCAAATGAAAGTGAGAAGGAGTCTGGTCATTATCCAGCCAGAAAAGAAAACGTAACGACAGAACGCCCTCTAGAAGCGGCTCAGTTGAATGATCACACCCCCGAGAGACAAAAGACCCGGTCAATTCTTCATTTCACAGCCACAAGCGTCATTCGTCGGAAGATTATTCGCCGAATTAATTACTCGGAAGCAGTGCCATCATGCTAGCTACCTTTGCTCACAAGCCGAAAGAGCCATAGCCGGAAGTGTCAACCACGACGCCGGCCGAGAATGAGGCGCTTGATTATCGGCTGCCCTAAACTCCGAGTATGCACAAATGATTTCTATGCGTTCGAAAAAGTACTTGCTGTTGCAAGTCTTGGTTTCTGTGAGGTAATTGGCTAGGATAAGGTACCCGTGTTTTGATTTGAGGATATCGATCAGAGAGGCACCCTTCTTAATTGGCTTAAGAAGATCCTTTCGCTGTAACCTGTATCTTGGGCATCTCTCAATGATGTGCTGTATGGTTTCTGTGCGATTTGTGCAATGTGGGCAGTATTTGTAGTCCTCTCTCGGGACCTCGGAGGAGCTGCGATAGCCTGCACCAAAGAAACCTTTGCCAGTGATTGCCTGTGTCAAGAGTGTGATAGTATGCCTCGGATTTTGTGTCCATCTTTTGGGACGAGTGGTGAATTTGCCTATTGCTTGGAAAACCTTTTGATATTCGGTGCCGAGGCCGTGAGAAAGATTTCCTTTAGGGTCGCTTTGAGAGATTTGTGTTTCTGTCTTTGACTTGAGGTCGTCATGATGGTTTTTCCAGTCCTCTAACATGGCTTCTTGCCTTTGTTCCTTTCGCCACGCTTGCGAAATTGGAAAGGTCGTATGATTGGCTTTGTCGATATAGAATGAGCTCGAGGTCCTAGCCCTGGCCGTTGCTGCTGCGTCGCATGTCTCATTACCGAAGATTGTGCTATGTCCCGGAGCCCAACTAATCGTCACAGAAAGGTCGGGGTACTGTAGTAAGATGCGCTTGAGTATCTTTTGAATGTCCAGACGGATGTGCTGCGCAGTCGTTGGGGCCTTGCTGAGACATATCTCTATGGCTGACTGATTATCAATGAAGATTTCCAGTGAGGTCGTATCTAATAGGTTTGTAGATTGGCAGTACTGTTGAAACCCCTCAAGGCCTTTCCGTAGCGCCCACAGTTCCGAGCTGTAGTTGCCTAACACGGCAAGCGATGGATACGACGATGTGAGGTGACGGCGGGAGCCCTTTCTGAAATCGATGAAGGTATGCGCAACTGCACTCTGGGCTTTGACACGTCCAGTTACGTTCACTATCGATGCATCTGTATAGAGAAAAATTGTCTTGCGCTTTCCGAAATCTTGTGCGACTTCGGTGATGTAGTTCAAGTGGGCTTTGGTAGCCTCTATCCTGTTGATGGAGGTGAGTCTGGTGACCACCCTAGGCTGCGATGTTGGCAAATTTTGGAGTGCACTGAAAGTCTCGACTGGTTCCCATGGTGTACAGACCTCGTAATCGAATCTTTCCGTTCTTCTCTGAACTTCCTCTGACGTGGTATAGAACCCACGAATTCGAGCCATTAGACACTGCCCATATTGCCAGCGTAACATGTGTATGTTGGATAACTTTGCTGTATTTCGACTTCGGTAGTGAATTTCTTTCCCGTGTAAGACACGATAACTAGTACTGACTCCGAAGACATGCACAAAGTGACGGCCCTCGGGGTTGAAGAACATTCCCCATCGATAACGATCATACGCACTATGTCGATCGCTTCTAAGGAGAAGGCCATTCGTGACTGAGAATAATCCCACCTGGTGGATATACATTGTAAGCGTGTCCAAGAAGTCTTGTCCGAGACTAAATGGTACGATATGCGCGGGGACAAGACTTTCGTCGTCGTCGTCTTCTGATAGAAGACAATGTCCGTCACGGAGGAATAGCTTTTCGCGAAACTTGGTTCACGGATGACCGAGATGATTTGCTGACGGTAAATGTTCCGTCAGTGTCCCAAAATGGCCGAGAGAGTGACTTCCCCTATGGACCTTGTAACAAACGTGGTGAAGCAATCTCGGAAACCACACAAAGATAATCTCTAGGTCGAACCAAGTCGGCATCGTCCGCATTCCTGCTTTCACTTGATTGGAAGATCAATTGCAGCTCATCAGACTCTTGCAAGCACATAGCTCCCGAACAACGAATTTTAGGTATTTGGTGGTTCGTGTCACTTCACACTCAAGTAAGAATTCGAGTGGTTGTCCGATGATCTTTACACCGTCTTTCAGCGTGACCACGTTCTCCTACTCTGTCCAGGATTCGTATACGCTTGTATAACGATGAGTCATAGTATGCACCTAGCGGTTTCATGAAAATTCTTGTGTCTGCGTCTGTGAATGAGTATTCTCTTGTTTGGTTGGCTGTCAGGTATGCTGTATAGCCACGGGCTCCGCAGAGCAGAGTCTGTGCAAGCTGTCAGTTTTCTCCTTGAAATTTGGGTGGGACTGTCGAATAGTCTTGCTTACTGAAATGACGGCGGCAATTGGCGCCGATATAAGGTTCTGCTGAGACTTGAGCTAAACTGGTACTTGAAATTGTCAGATGAGCCTAGACAAGTCTCTTTAGGGCCTGTTGTGTCCGACTATCTCGAGACAGATTGGTCGCATGCTGAGATCGATAAGCCAATGTGAACGCCTTTGAATTATGGACAGCAAAGTGTCCGAGGATCTGCGCAACTCTTGATCCATCGTCACGCAGTGGCTTCTTTGTCGACATCGATGACAACCCGATGTGGAATGATCGAGATTCATGCTAACACGGCGCAGTCTATTCTCTCTTGTTTGATCTTCTCTTTGTGGTACTGGTAGCTAATGCCTCACCTTTGGTAAGCCAGATGCCACGTGGATCGCTCACGGGCCTGCCTGAGACCACGGCTGTCAAGATTTCAGTCTCTTGGTTGGAAAACCTTATTGCAAGCCATTACGCCATGCCGCCCATCGGCGCATTCAGCAGTCCTAAGAAGCACGGCAATCAGTGCTACGGAGATTGAACAACGGATCACAAAGACCTTGAGCTCTTTGGCATTCTTCATGTCATGTTCGCTGATTCTTTCATGAGACGAAATTTTCATGACAGTCAGTGGTGGTATCGTCCTAGATATGAGGAACGACGAATGTTGCGCCGCTCTGAAATGCGATCGATAGTCAGGTGCATTCCGTTCGTATGGCATACACCAGATGGCATGAATCCGCAAGACTTGAATGCCAAATATTGTGGTATGAAAGGTGCGGAGTTTATATCGGTGATGTGGTCAAACACACGCTGTCAGCGCAGAGGGCCTTCCAACTTGGCGTATATTTATTCATGTCTCTACTCTGTGACTAGAATGAACGCGAATGAGAAAATGTCTTTCACAGGCCATAGTAGACGATGGGAAACAAGCACTTGATGTTGTGCTGAGGATAGACCTACCACAGTATATACTCTTGTCAGACTCCGACAAACGACTTAGTCACGTTTGCCTTCGCATAATCTGACAGAACCCGAGCTCTTCAAAATGACTTCCATGATCTTTTCCCAGGTTCTAGACTTCGAGAGAACATCACAATTCGATCATCAGATAAGCAGGAGACCGGGTTTGGGGAAAAATGAAATTGAGCTTTCGAGCGAAGGCTCTCCTTCCAAATCTATTCGAGATCTGGAACTTTCAAGACCAACTGAGTGCCAGAAAACGTCTGAGTCCAGGCATTGATTCCCCCCTCTAATATCATAGCTTTGCCTGGGAGAGAGTTTGAGTCCAAAAAGTCTTGATAGAATGCAGCTGATCGTGGTCCACGGCCTTTGGAAGAACTGCAGTAGAACACAATCGTTCTGTCGCCGAATATATCCGCCCAAGTCGAGAGGGAGAGAGGCAGGCTCTGAGCTGGAATGTTTAGAGCACCTCTGACCATAAAGCCTCTGAAATCATTGCGTCGTACATCTATTATGATCGGCGAAGTGCTATGCTCCTTTTCGATCAGCTTTGCGAGAGCTTCACAGCTGATGCTTGCGGGTTTTGCGCTTGGTGCCGGGAACTTGTCAGACCAGGCCATAATATCGCGTCTCGAAAAAGGTTTGGCCTTCAATATAAGTTCTGACATGGATATGTTTGCATTTATGCTAGCACTGCTCCATGACATGTTTGCTGTAGTAGCACAAATTTCCGCAGCCACGACGCCTCCCAATTTCAGGCTTGAGAAGTGACCAATAAGGGCTCTTCAGTATGTCACTACCTCCCAAGAACATATCGGCCTGCCTAATGAATGGCCTGTTCAGGGCTGCGTGATTGACAAAAGCCAATTTTAGCCGATCTGCTATGTCTTTCAACAAATCTCATTGGATACCATGGGCAGATCATACGGCACATGTCCGGGGTGGGAATATTCGTTGTCGAAAGCGCTTATAGTATCGACGACCTGGAGGGAGCTATATAATCTCACAGCTCGGTAACCTCAACTATCTGTTTCACTCCAGATTGCAGATAAAAGATGGTGAATGTTGGCAATCCTAATGGTTGCGATCCAAACAGCCATCCAAGACACGGTCTCCATGACAGTACCATCGCAAGTCCAGGCCGACCGACAAAGCCGGACGAATCCATTGTGGTTTGTACTTCTGACTGTAGCTGCCACGAAAACTCACCCGAGGACATCGAACTCCAAAGTAATTCTAGGCACAACTCAGTTCCGCTAGATGCAATCAATCCTGTCAAAGCGCTTTCATGGTTAGATCGTTTCCTTTGGCTATGGATTTTGCTTGCAATGGCAATTGGTGTTCTGCTAGGATACTTCGTTGACAACATATCCACAGTGCTGAATCAGTCCGAGTTTATCGGAGTATCAGCGCCGATTGCCGTGGGTCTACTAGTCATGATGTATCCGATTCTGTGCAAAGTTCAATATGAGAAGCTCCATCTGCTACTGTCACTTCGAAATATTTGGTTTCAACTCGGGTTTTCTTTCATTGTGAATTGGATATTCGCACCACTTCTGATGGTGGCACTCGCATGGGCATTTCTTCCCGATCAACGGGATCTACGCGAGGGTCTGATTCTGGTGGGTGTCGCACGTTGTATAGCAATGGTCTTGATATGGACTGGACTTGCTGGTGGTGACAATGACTACTGCGCGGTCTTGGTCGGTTTCAATAGTATTCTTCAAATTGTCCTGTACCCGCCCTTCGCCATCCTCTATATCACCAAATTTGTCCCCAGTGGTTCAGCGAAAGAGCAGTTTCAAGTGGAATATAGTACTGTGGCCTCTTCGGTAGGAGTATTTCTTGGCATACCACTAGCTGCTGCAATTCTGACCCGCCTCGTCCTAAGAAGATTCCTGGGCCCTACTGGTTACGAACAGAAATTCATTCGTTGGGTCTCTCCATGGTCTCTGCTTGGTCTTATCTTCACAGTCATAATCCTTTTCGCAAGTCAGGGCAAGCACGTCATAGACGAAATTGTGGACGTCGTTCGCACAGCTGCTCCACTGATTTGCTACTTCGCATTGACATTCTCCATCACACTATTCTCCTGCCGGAAACTTGGCTTCATTTATCCTTTGGCGGTCGCACAAAGTTTCACGGCATCGTCCAATAATTTCGAACTGGCAATTGCAGTGGCAATTGCGACCTATGGCATCGATTCCAGACAAGCACTAGCAGCAACCGTAGGTCCTCTGATAGAGATTCCGGTCTTACTGACATTGGTCTACGTCTTCAAGGTACTACGAAGGCGACTGACTTGGCCGGAGTACGAAGGTTCTGGGCAAGCCTTTGCGGATATCGAGAAGAGACGAAATCAGAGGCGCCTTGAAAGTTCGGAGATGAGCACAAATGGGCAAGAAATCGTCTGATAGTTGATTCAAATCCTGCTGAATAAGAAGAATGTAAATCAATTCGCATTTCATAGTTCAGATATCTTGGATCTTCCAATGTGTATAACGCAGGTCTTGCGGTTTACGTTTGCAAGTTGCGCATATAGGTCTGCCCAAGATGGGATGCAGAAAGTTCATATAATCCCTGTTCCATCGTATATACTGAACTGGGCATGTGCATGCAAACTCCTCTTCGTCGCGAGCCACATGACATTAACGGAGCGTTGTTCCGAGAATAGATTGCAAGATGCAAGCAGTGGCGCAACTCGAATTCAGTCAAGATGTGGCTGACATTGCAGCGAACGAGGCAAAGGCAGCCAGATTTCAGACAGATGGTGCAACATCTCCAGATTGATATTCTTTGCAATGTCTCCATTGTACTCATCTGCTACTATCAGGGACGGCCTCTTCGTTGGTATATCAAGTCGAATTCGAATAAGTAATTACTTGTCATCATTCATCTCGAGGACACAAGTGCGCAATATGGTTCTCAATCCTCTACCAGCAATCACAACCAAAAGATACTGTCTACAAGAGCAGGAGGACGATTGGACACGGAAAATCATCACAGAGATACCTTCGAGAAATCTACATGACCCTCTAGATCCTTTGAGAATTCTGATTCTGTATGGGTCTTTGCGGCAAGTTTCCTATTCAAATCTCGTGGCGCATGAATTTGCCCGTATCATGACTAGCCTGGGAGCGGACGTTAGGATGTATGATCCTACAGATCTGCCTGTCAAGGACGAATCGAAAACGTCCCATCCTAGAGTAACCGAACTACGTGAGCTCAGTATCTGGAGTGAAGGAATGATCTGGGTCAGTCCAGAGATGCATGGAAGTATGACTGGTGTGTTCAAGAATCAGATAGATTGGATTCCATTGTCTCTCGGTAGCGTGCGACCTACGCAGGGCCGAACTTTGGCACTAGCTCAAGTGAACGGGGGTTCCCAATCGTTCAACTGCCTCAACCAACTTCGTATTCTTGGAAGATGGATGCGCTGCTTCACGATTCCAAATCAGAGCAGTATCCCGAGAGCTTGGACACAGTTTGATGAAGCAGGACGTCTCAGGGATTCTGGCTTTCGTGAACGTGTGGTTGATGTTGCAGAAGAATTATGGAAGATTACACATCTGATGAGACCTACCCACATCAGAGACTCCCTGAACGACAGATATTCTGAAAGAAAGGAAAAGGCAGAAAAAGGGCGTCTGCAATCCCAGGCGGAAAAAGAGGAGACTCGCCAGTCTTCCGAGGCCCAGACAACAGTAAAGGAATCGAATGAACCAGAGATAGTTGGTGGCAAATCAGACTAGTCAGCAAAGGGGGGTCATTTCAAGCTATACATATTTGACAATCATACTAGATAGATCTGAGCATATCGTTTTCGTCTGTGTCTTGCTCGAAAAGAAGGCCAAATGATTCATGAGAATTGGGAGCCAGTTCAAAGTGCGTTCAGATTCGTCATGCTAGGTCGTGCAAAGCCACATGTGATTTAGCCGAAGTGAAGGTAACCATCAATCAGCAATCGTGCGGTCACGCTCATCTGGTAGAAGTGGATATGGCACAAAGCTAGCTTATGCGCGGAGCACTATGCGACTGAATCTACTACAGCTCAACTTGCCAGAAGATGAAGAAGATGTTCCAGAGGAAATCTCTACAGAAGTGCTTGTCAAACAAATTGCACGGTCTGTTATCAAACGATACAGTGGAATCAGAAGTAATCACGGATCGATGCCTTCTTCTTGGACTCGTATCTGGTGTTGAAAGGACTAGTGTACCTAGTAGAGCAGGAGACATTTGTTTGATAACTCGATCATTTGCCTCGAACGAAAGCTGTCCTCAGGAATGGAAGACTTGGCGAAAGGTTTACACAACTGTATTGGTTACCAGCATCGCAATTTTGGTTGGGATCATGTCATCTATCAATTCTGTCTTCGTGAGCGAAGCCGCCCGAGATTTACATGTATCGACTCTCGTCGAAAATCTTGCAACTTCTGCATTCCTTTTAACTTTTGGTCTTGGCTCGCTCGTGGCCGGCCCACTGAGCGAAACATATGGACGAACAAGCCTATATATCAGCAGTCTCGGATTGATTTCACTCTCTTCAGCGCTATGTGCACAATCTGCAACAATCTCACAACAAATCATATTCCGTGCCTTCGCAGGCCTTTTTGCCAGTACACCTCTTGTGCTCGGTAGCGCTTCACTTTCAGACATGTTTACTCCAGACACTCGAACATGGCTTTTTCCGATTTATGCGATATTCAATTTCATTGCGCCAATTACCGGTCCAACCATAGGATTTTACATCACTCGTCATCTTGGCTGGCGTTGGTAAAACTCCACGAGAGTACGCGGATATTGCTGATTCTGTCTGTAGGTGTGAATGGACCACAGCGATCGCTTCTGGAGTCCTTTTCCTCGTCTGCTTTTGTTGCTTGCCGGAGACTTATCTGCCATATATGCTTTCTTGGGAAGCAACTCACGTACGATACGTCACAAAAGACTGTCGTTATTACTCAGCAATTGAAATTTTGAACGATTCTAAAGTCAGACGTCTTTACAGAACTCTCTGTAAGCCATTTATAATAGTCATTTCCGAGCCAATTGTCGCAGCTGTGGCAGTGTATATGATGATTTTGTACAGTATGCTCTTCTCGTTCCTCTCTGGTTTCCATCATATATTCGGTCTAGCCCTCAAGTTCAGCCACGAAGAAGAGCAACTGGCATTACTGGGAATAGCACTGGGCATGGCTCTGTTGGCACCCTTCATACCATTCTTAGCTCGGGACTGTGCGCGAAAGAACAACACTCCGGGAAGATCAACCGAGCCCGAAAGTCGTATGCTCCTAGGTATGTATTCTTCATGGACGATTGGCGCCGGAGCTTATTGGATGGCCTTCACGGACAATTCCCATGTATCACCATGGTCCGCACTCGCAGCTTCGACCCTGATAGGATTCGGTATCATTTCTCTGTATGTGTCGTGTTACCAGTATATCCTTGACGTCTACAAAATACATGCAGCCTCTGCTTTGGCATCCATTACCGCTCTGCGATATGTCCTCAGTGCGGGTATAGTGCTCGTCTCTGAGCCATGCTACACCAGATTTGGCGCTTTCAGAGTCCTCATAGCATTTGGGTCTTTGGCTTTTTTAATAGCGCCAATGCCTTGGCTCTTCTATTATTATGGAATTAGGATACGTTCAGCCAGCAAGCTCGCTCACAAATAGTGGCCGAGTGGCATGTGGCTAGACAATGTCAATTTGGAGTGCTAAACAGAGGATAGGATAGTGTTCCGAACAAGTCCCTAGCGTCTCTGGACCGCCACAAGATCTGTCGCCATTTACCTTCTCGGTAACACTCGCGTTGACGGAGTCTGACCTCATCTAATTAATATGGACTCAACTTCTCTGAATATGGTTCAATTAGTGACTTTCATACTTCAGCCTCTCCTCAATTGCCCACAGTTCTGCTGTAGTCGAAGCGAAGATCAAGGCACGATCCTTATATGTCGACAGCTGCTGAGCAATCTGTGACTCGAATCAAGAGATCCAATGTCAAAAAAATCCCCTTGCATTACAATGTCTGTTACAATTTGTAGTCGATGTCGTTAGATCTGATCTACCTCAGATGACGACTGGTTCCTCGAACCAATTACGAGGAATCAATTACTCTGAAAGAATTCTCAATGTAGGAAGATGAGTATGGTCGCCATCAGAAGGGTATACCCCCGCTTGGTTCTGCGAGACTACCTACTACCACTGCGCTAGTATCTCGTGCAGAAGTCATGCATGATGCCCAGCTATCGCACTGTGAAGTCCGAGTATCATGCTAGAAAACCTCGGCATCGTCAGGGATTCAAAGCGAAGGTAAATCGGGTAGATCGTTTCACATAAGCTTCCACAACATCGGGTGTCTTACGAGAGCATGGGTAGAAGATCGGACAAAGCACAAGCTCGATACTCCCACAGCAACCTTAGTACATGCTATTAGCGTTGTATTTATCACGTTTGTGGAACATTTGGCAGACTGTATCAAAAGGCATTTCAGAATCAATCTCTATCTCTGGCAGAGTGCTTAGCAAATCCAGCATGCATACGTGCCATGTGGCCCTCGATGACAAAGTATCCGCCTATGTGCATATGCTGCACAGAGCACTTCGGGAGCAAACGATAATTTGTTATCAGAGCATAGTACAATAACACATCATGATATTGAGGATAAATTGGTTCTGAATCGCTTTCCTGACACTAAGGAAAACAGCAAGAACGATCAATGGAGTCAAACTTTGCTATCTTGGGAAAGATTTCTGTATAAGAAGACTGGATTGATATGGTACATTGAAGTCACTGAAGACCTGCGTCTATGATAAAGTTGTCGTTAAAAAACACTTGGAAAAGCTTCTTTCTTTATAAAGCGCAACCGAAAATGGGTCAGTCGAGTAACACCAGCAGCATATATCTACGCAATCCTTATGGATTTCAGTGCATTACGATAGTGCATATTATGTTGCATTTAGAAGACACGAGGGTATTGTTAAGCAGTCTCTTTTAGTGTAAACCACTTATGCAAGGCATCTTACCATTGGTTGAAGCGTTTTTAGGGTTGATGGAGACGCTCCCAAACCAAGAGGCTTATCGTATGTATTGAAGGAGCGTAACATGGCAACAAGCTTCAGATGGACAGGATAATCTAAGTATCTCTTCTGTGTCGCAAAAATTGACGATGAAAGTGGAATGTCTGACAATAGACGGATCATCTGCACCTAGATCATAGACTCTATCCCTTTGAACATGGCTCGCTGGTCGTGTTGATTACTGTGCATTATCGTAGGTGTGAAAATGCAGCTATTTCCCTCATACACAATAAAGAATTTAAAGTCTACCTCTGTGCCAATCAGTCAATAGATCTGTCCAATAGCAATAATTAGTCAAAAACATTAAAGACTTTTTCTGTGGACTCCAATCAATTGTAAAGACGGTCACGGGGATCAGTCGATGCACGGACTGATCGAGCATGGTATCGTCTTTACAACCGGTCGTATAAGTCAGTATAGAATGGTTACATTGCCTATTGCCTAATAGGAAAAGCCTCGCTAGTCACACAAGAATGGTCGACCATCTCCAGCTGCGTTTCCAGCACTGAATTGGGGGTAACAGGAAGGATAAATAGAGTGTTGCGACAGAGTGGTCAGAGCCTGTATGGAAGGCCGGGTCTCGCAATAGGATCAAATCTCGAGTCTTAGGCAGGGTTGACATTGGCTTATCGGAAAAGGTGCATTCTCCTGTGGGATGACAGCAGCAAAGACGGATGTGGAGAAGTTAATGAGTGTGGAGACATGGCACTTGATAAACTGAGGGTCTTGGGTTTCCAAGCGTCACTTTTCTGTTCACAATTACTCATTGACAACTGATTTCTAAGAATTAGAGTAACCATTGCGGAAGATGACCTTGTCTTAGTATCATCTCAAAACACTTTGAGAACAAGCACACGCGTATCTTGTGCTGTGAAAACCATCCTTGCTGTCTATATCTATCCACTAGACTAAACTATGTGGGCTTGTAGACCAGCTACATGCCGACTGTCCTCTCTCCAGCAGACGATCAGCTACTGATCAGCTACTGAAGACCTTGCCCGTGGCCTGCAAGAATGAAAACTTCTATCGATGAGATGGGTATCAGGAGAGTTCACGGTGAACGCAGGGTGGCTCCCGCAACGTTCACTATTAGGCAAACGATTAAGTGACATGTGCGCGTTTTAAAGTAAGAGAGTTCCGGACAACAGACGTGTTCTATTACTAGTGTGAGTCGGTTAGACAAGATGAAAATGTATGATCTTGATCTGGGCATAGAGCTGAGTGAGGTAAGTTCTGCTGATCAAGATCATGCAACTGAAAATGGCACAGTGGCCACAATTATGACAACGGATCTTAGCACACGTTGCAGCCAGATTGCTAAGATCATATCACTACTAAGACCTTTACAAGAGAGTGCTCGAAATGGACTGGACAGAATGATGCTGTCCAATACAGTGTAATGTGCAACAACAGCGTTCTTCAAAAACAGCCTGTTTTTCAACTTTTATAATCAAGGCCACAAGCTCATGAAAAACATGGATTGTCCAATCTCAGATCTCCAGGGAATGGTTGGGACATATAATACTTAGATGATCCAGTACTAGGGTTATCAATACCTAAACACAAATCTTCATGTCATGAAAACGGGACATGCTACAGGTCGAGGGGCTATATATAGCCAGAACTACGTCGCACAAGCTTGGGAATTAGGAATTGGCGATGAAACGTATAGTTTACTCCCAGAGCCCACTGGGTCTGATCGTATGGCCACTTCGTGACCAGTTCGATACGTAAAATAGCTTGTAAGAAGGTTTGCGGCTGCTTAGCTGATCGGATCTAACTTTCTTTCCTAGTAGTTTACATCGAAAAGCAAGCATAGTAATGTCAACTACTGAATGGCGGGAATGGCGCTGTAGCAACTTGTCATCTTGACAATTATAGCTTCAGGTAACTTTCTCCTCATTCTGCAATATCAAAGTTCAACCGGGCCATTGAAGGCTCTATACATGATCTGCTAATCCAGCATGTCTCGGCGGGCCGTCGATAAGATAAGCCCCTCGATTTACTGCATATTCGTACTGTCAGGTCAACGCGCGGTCTAGGTCTCCGTTATACTTAAGTCGGCCTTGTTGTCGCCGTTGATTTTGAACGTGGTCATCCATACACTTGATCGCGAGATTACCAAAATGGTAGCGACCTGGATCTGGGAATTGAGGAGAGAAAATTGAGCATGATATGTTGTCAGTGATAACAAACGTATTTTGATTTGCAATGAATGAACCCGTGTAGAATAGGTGGTATATCTAGAGCCCATTGCGTTGGATCCTGTGGTCAACGCGCCTACTTGCGTCTGATCAGCGAAGATGCTGCCGACGCACTGGGGATACTTCTTTTGGTTGTCGACGTTGCTTTCTCACGGAATAGAAGATACTTCAGCAGTGAATGGAGGTTGATAGCCCGCTCCGAACCCTTCCACGGTTTGTGGAGAAGCACCGGCTAATGGTACATAGGCAACATATTGAAGCTCATAAGGCGCAATCCGGGGGTCGGTCGCGGATGTGCCCATTCCTAGAGCCGGGGGAGCTTGAGACGTCCAGAAAGAGGTTGTGGTCTGTCAGGCACAATTGAGTCGAAGCCAGGATTGGAAATGAAATTGGTATTCCTATTGCAAACAACCATCGGGCGGCACAGTAGTTGTGATTACCGGGCTTGATCTAACGGAAGTCGAGATAACAACCATGGAGATTGGGTGATACTGCTAGTAGTGCTGGTACTGCTGGCAGTGCTCAGCAAGCTATTACTAAAATTGGGGATACTGGTAAATATTGCGTTATTGGCAACAAGGTCAATGGTTGTTTGTGGTGAAACACTGGAGATCACTGCAAGCCTGACAGTGGTCGTAAGAAAGCGTGTGCAAAACGACACGCTCAAAATTATAGTCGTCATCATGACCATTCTGTCTTCGTGGGATCTGTACTTCGCCAATCACCAAGACCAAAAAGCGAATAGGAACTGACGAGTCCGCTAAGGGCAAAGTCGATTCACATAAGGCCGGAAAGAAGGGGGGGGTCCAGACCTCGTAAATCATGAATAAGTTAAGGATTTCATGTCTGATTTTCGTGTCCTGTACATCCTGCCATCGTTGATTCATGAATACGTCAGCTGCCCAACACATACTCAGCATTGTCTTACTGCCTGATAATCCCGTTCTTAACCTATGCGGAGGAGTCGTAATTCCTGGCTTGCTGGCCGCTTAGCATGCTTGACTCCTAGCTGGGTAGTTTTGTACAGAACGTCCGGTATGACTCAAAACGTGGGTCCTCAGTTGCAATCACATTCCGCTAGATAAATTTGAGATTCAAAATGAAAGATCGGGTGTATCGTCCATTTCGATCAGCCAATTGAAAGGCGGTGACCCATGATCAACCATTTCACAGCTAAGATCCTGAATAGAGAAAGCACATCGCCATTGAGAGAGCCTAGAGGAGAGCAAAGAAGTGGGTCGGAGTCACCTATAAAAGCCGATACCCAGTCAGGTCTCCGCTCAAGATTTTCAGCATATTCTCGTACAGTACCTGGCTTCAGTATTACCTATGCGAGAATAGTATCATTGGAAACCATGATACCTGCAGTTGTCAGCCATTTCTTATTCTCTGTTGACCACAAGATGTGTCACGATCGATTGACCTACGAGAATATCTCTCGTTGTCCTGTCTATCTGATCGTCAAGGTCGTTAGAGAAGGTCGGAGCAAGAAGTCTTTTCACGTATAGTCTCTGGCAATTTGTTTGTTGCAAGGGTATGTGTTACTAGTACTGCACATTTTGTTCTCGAACTTCCCAAATCTACAAAGACAAGTTCGTCCTTATATGGATAGCTTCGTGAGTCAATGTTGCGAGTCATTGTCTTCAGTCATTACCGTGAGTAATCGCAGATTGGTAATCACCATGAGTGACCGCAGATTGGTTATCACCTTGAGTTATCGCAGATTGGTCATCACCTTGAGTTATCGTAGTTTAGTCATCGTTGTCGGTATTAGCCATTGGTTATCACAGTATGGTGTACCACATTCAGTGTCAGCTTAGAGCATGACAGCTTTGAAAGCCTTCGAAGAGAGCATCGAGTCACAAACACTAAAGATCTACACTGATCTCTCGTTATTGACCTGGCTCTATCAGGCGACTGACGCTAATTCTGAAGATTGCCAGTCAGCAACTAATGTTATGGACCATGGCTCTCCAGAGATGGCGTGCTAAGGCAACTATCATACACCGACCAGGGCGAGCACATCTCATCGCAGATGCTCTTCCTCGCTATACTGTGGATCTCGACATACCGAAAGAGATGAGACGCAGCCTAGATCAGCCAGAGGACTGCGTCCCGATTCAGATTGGTCAGGATGTGCTGGTGCTACAAGGCAGGCGAATGTGAACTACTTACAGGCCTGTAGCAATATTCTGAATACAGTCCAGCACGTGTTCTACAATCGCGATTTCTGAAGCCACAGCGAAACCTACTGTTGATGGTTATCAGAATGACCCCCACTGGTCAAGCCTATGCTAAAACTGTAGAGAGAAAGGAGTCCACGGGCAGCGATTACAACAACTATTTCGTTGACGAGATTGGTCTTCTCCATTATTGCGACCCTCAGAATTCAGAAGAATGAAAGCTTTGTGTGCCGAGCTCGTAGCACAAGTCAATCTTCGAGGAGGCCCACGATCGTCAAGGACATGCTGGTTTTCACAAGTTCACGAGGGACTATCTCTTCCCTATCAGATGACTTCGTTCTCGAAAGAATCTGAAAGCTGCATCGCATCATGCCCTCAATGCCAGTGTTCGGAGCCGCGATCTAAACGAATTGGTTTGCTCCATCCACTACCGCTAGAACCCTCGATGCGCGAAGTCATACAGTAAGTATGGACTTTGTAATTGGTCTTCCAGTAGATCAGCATGTCGATGACATTTTCAGGACCACTGATAAGTTCTCCACGATGGTGACATTGATTCCAGCCTGTACAAGACAGGAGCATCATACTTGTAAGATGATTTTAACATTTTGTCAAGCTCGTCGAACTCTTTAAGCTAGATCTAAGGGGGAAGGAATTTTGTAGTCAGTATGAGACAGCATTCATGGGCTCTTTGCTCGCGACTCCCCTGCAATTAGGCTGAACCTGATATCAGATGTACCGTTATGTAACAGCGAATGAGCCATCGGGCTTGTCGTAGGTAGGAGCGTCTCAGCTTCACGTCGTTGTGTGACAAGAGCACAAAAATCTACACACAGGATTTGTGACCAATGCTGACCTAGTTGTGGCAAGTCATCGAGCCATCGGTCGGCCTAAATCAAGTCCAGAAAGAGTCTCTGTCATGTCTAAGCGGAAACACATCTGGATAGTATGACGTTTCTTATCCGAAGCGACACAATCTAGCATACGATAGTGGGCACTTCCGCAATCAGGAAGCATCTTGATGAACAGCTTACATGTCAGACGGACTCAGGTACAATTGCCTAGTGCTACAAAGGACCGATGCGTGTGGATTCCAACTGAACTTCAATATCAGTGTCCAAAGTTGAACCACACGAAAGCTGATGAGAAGATATCGTCGTATGAGGAGATTGGCAGTTTTGATCACACCACAAGCTCATTAGTAAGCGTTAGATCTACAATAATCTTGAAATATGCTCAAACATTTACGCCACAAATAAAGAGTACGATACTTGTACAACATACAGTCGGCCCTTGGTCTTTAGGTAATGCTTGTCTTATTGACATAGACGAAATCTGATACTGTGTAGAACGATGGCTGAAAAGCCTTAATGCTTTGAAAAGCCTGAAAGAGATATGGTCTGTGTTTGATCGTACTGCCTAAAGTAAGATTTTCAGACAGTGTCGACACGACTAATAGCCAGGGGAAGTATACTTCCAGCCATACTTGGCGGACGCTTAGACCGAGAGATAACAATATATGTGCAAATCACCAAAACCCACAAACCAAGCTCAGAACCGTAGATGACCACGGCCCAGATGTCGAGAGATTGTCTGAAGAAGAGACTTACAAGGCTTACCAGGTCGCCGGCACTATCTAGTAAGACAAAAGATAGTGAAATGCCAGACACATCCCAGTACGAGAGAATAGTCCACCATTCCCGAAGGACTCCCAGTGCTAGAAGTACTGCAGCCAATATTGCAAAGAAGTGCCTTGGCCATGCCACACGTTCAGACAATCTTTGTAGCCCTAGGACTCCTGCTATTTCGAGACCAGCAAAGAGCACAATGGCGCCGGTTCCAAACGTAATACAAAAGAGTAAAGTCCTCCGCAGATCGTATCGTAGGCATTGCACAACACAGCATAGACTGAGAATTGCCAGAATTTGTGCTTGTACCCACAGGGCAATCGATAGACCAGCTGCTATATTATAGATTCCCAAAGCGATGCCAGCAAAAGACCACATCAACATCATCGGTAGTGAAAGACCCAAAGTCGATTTTCTGCGGTAATTGAGATAAATTTGTGGCCTCAATTGTAGACTCCAGAAGATCGCTCCTAGGGTTGCGAGAGCTTCAGCTGCATACGTGTTCGAGAACATCCGTTGCCCTGCACCCCTTCTGTCAATGAGCACGATAGACTGGACTGGCTTTATAACATTGTCTGTATGGTCGATGTCCGAGCTCGAGCATAATTGTCACATGTCATATGACTCAATAGCTGGTTAAAGGAAAATTGCTGAGCAATTTCCCATTTCAGGTAAGCCGGCAGGTGCTCCACGTTTTGCATGAGGCTGTAGTGGATCATGGGAATAGCTAACAACACATCGGGCGTTTGTCGGCTAAGTTTGAACAAGAAGGCTAAAGAGCTCGTGCAGACGGTCAGCTAGGCTCAATGCCTGATTTCTGGAGCTTGTAAATGTGGCATCTGACTGATGTAAGATCTCGGATTGCTGCTGCCTGATGGTAGGCAGCGCAGCTACAAGCGGATAATTGCTTGGCTATAGCCAAGACGAATTCTGTCATGCGAATCGCGACGCCTTGCGTGTCCTGACCCTTGAAGATGTCACTCAAAATTTGTGTCTGCGATAAGTTAGCAGTGCTGAGCTCTCTCATGAATGTATAAATCGTTCAAACAATTGGTAGGATGTATTTTAGGTCCACTGTTGCGGCCCGATAAGAGCTTATTTCGGAATTGCCAAAACTGTTAATAATACAGCTACACGTGCTCGAATTTCGACACAAGTACCGATGCTCCTAACCTAACCTGGTCCCGGCCAGCACTGTTTCGCTTAAGTCGAATCTGGGAGCCTCTTTTCGTCCTGACATTGCTGGACTTACCATAAGTATCTGATCCAGGCTGCACGCTGAAGTGCCTGAGAAGCAATCACCTGAATACGGTCAATCCAAAGGTAGTCATGGAGCAATACTTTACTGATGGCATGCGATCGCCAAATCAACTTGCGCTCGATGACCAGCGTTGGAATTTTATCGAGTCTCGAAAATCTCCTTGTGACACAAACTTCTACTTTGCGGTTTTGTCTACAATGGTCGCTTGTCGGTCGCTGTGCCGGTCACGATTGCCAAAACGCAACAATGTGATATTCTTCGACACTATAGATGCATCTCTCGCCGCCGGATTTCGGCCCTGCAAGAAATGCAGACCAATCGGCCCTTCTCCTTGTCCTGAACAGGACCTAGTAGTAGGAGCTTGCTTAGCGATCATCGCGAACCCTAAAGTATCCACAAAGAGGCTTGCTGAGCAATCTGGTATGTCTGTTTCACACTTTTGTCGTACTTTTCGACGCATCACAGGATTTACAGCGAAGGGCTACGCTAAATCCTGTCTACACTGGAAAATGGAAGTAGAAGATTCGTGTATAGAGACTGCTCCAGAATAGTCTCAAGTCATGACTACGATACTTTCGACTTGGCGACGTAATGGTCACAGCAGCGACATAGATGCAGTTAGCAATTATGACATTGGTGCTGACGTCGTCATCAATTCCAATAGTCAACGATCGACCAAGGCCAAGAAACAAGAATTGTTCGCGGCAATGGCATCAGATTTGCCCGTGACTGATCGTCATGGTCTTCAGCTTCACCAACAGCCGGTATCCGCTATCACATTGACCAGAAGTTCAGGTGCCGATGGTTCGTGGCAATTGCTCTTGAAACTTGATGTTTTCATGTCTGGCCTGATCAGTGTCTGTAGACACGGTGCCTGTGTAGCGACCAATGAAGAGTCGTGCAGGCACCTTGGTGGCTTGCAGTCCATATTCATTCGGTTCAGCTAGTTGATCTCAACGGGAAAACGATCTGTCTTGAGATTTTGTATCAGTCCGATACAACAAAATTGAGATATGCTCGGACGACCGCGTCTGACGAATACGGGCATCAATCTAATTCAGACAGAAGCTCAAGCTTCAGCATAACTGCCGCAGCTGCGCCAAGTTTGGCCAACATTGAGAAGACAAGAACCTTAAACAACTCTGCCATCATATCCTATGCTCCATTGCGGCAATGTGTAGATCC
This sequence comes from Taphrina sp. SM11, assembly GCA_004000165.1. Lineage (NCBI taxonomy): Eukaryota > Fungi > Ascomycota > Taphrinomycetes > Taphrinales > Taphrinaceae > Taphrina > Taphrina sp. SM11. The sequence continues at coordinate 31,572 of RHDT01000297.1, read as the reverse complement.
AGATGGCCGACTCTGCTCTTCGGGGTCCGTAGGAACACAGCATATCATGGCAGCAACGACGAACCAGGATAAGACACAATCACGGACAAAAAGCGTAGCACAGAAGAAAGAACGGCTTCAGACACGGGGACTGAGACAGAATCAGCTCTCGACTTCTATACCAGCAAAAGTGAATGCACGGGCAAATCCCGGCGCCAAGTTGTCCTTGTATGCAGTAAACCTTTACGCAAATCTGGCAAAGCTTGATGCTAACACTCTCGCGCAACTCATTTGTAGAGGTTGATCCGATTTCGAGAGAACGATCCTGCTGCACGTAGCTTTCTCCATGCCGTATAATTCCCGGCAATTTCCAACTTGGACAAATGATCATGTGATGAAATAATATCTGCGAATGCCAATATCTGATTTCCCAGTCTGCCAATGTCAACAGACTGATTGCCGAACGATGGTGCCCAGTGTGACCACGGGCCGGAAATGATTGAAGAGGTTGGGGGGAGATAGTTGTGATATGACGTCCCGATTCCCCCAAAAGAATTTATAGTCGGAACCATAGACATATTGGCAAGGCCAAGTCCAGGGGCGACGAAAAGGTTGTCCAACCGGCGATGTTTCACCGCAGAAGTGACAGCTTCAAGGACAGAGCTTGATGGACCAACACACCAGAGCATAGTCTCACCATTTCCGGTCAATTCGAGATGTTGTCCAGGACCTCCGTCACTCCTGTTTGTGGGAAGAATTTCTGTGGTGCCCATGTGTTCCAAGGAAGGACAAGAACTGTGTCTCCATTCTCGTATTCTTGATCTAGGCGTCGGGCGCTAGAGATACTACCGTCACGAGAATATGTCAAATGACCAGAAATCAAGGCAAATTGCAGTGTTTTGTTTCGGGTACTCAAAGGTTGGCCTGCAAAGTATTCAGCGAGGGCCAACATAGAGACAACACCGTCATCTTGAACCCAAGTATTTCCGTCCGTGTGCGATACAAGAATTATGGTATCGTTTGTCATACCAGGCAAAGTCGCAAAGATTCCTTTCGTGTATGCGAGTTCTTCTGTAGCGGAAATCTCGATCGGTGCAATGCTACCGTTTATAGAAGCTGCCTTTAAGATTTGCGCCTCGTCTACACCGACAAATACTCCAGGAACCGATTGATGAAGGCCATCGTGAGGATCCCAGTACGATTGCACGTACTCACGAGATACATTGAATGCCGAGATGTAGCCGACTGCACCACCTCTCAATACATCATTGATGTTAGCTCCAGGAGTACCTGTGTATGGTCGAGCATATGAGGAGTCAAGAAGTCGGTCTGTGTCAGGTATTCAATAGTAACCTTGAGATTCTGGTGCCAGAGCTGCAAGTACGGAGAAAGGAGTGGACGCAAAGACGAAATCTCGAAGCACGATCTTACCCGTGACATCCACATTCGTGATACTTGTATTCGAGGGTACGTAGACTAGCGGCCCAGAGCGCAGACTACTAGCAGTGTACGGAATGGCCCCTGCAATAGTGACATTTGTGGTCCGTTTGTTGCTTTGCAAGGAGAGTGCTCCAGCTCCGAACAGATTCTTGTCATCCTTTTGTCTGCCACTTGTAAATGTCGAATAATTCGTATAAAAAGACCTAAGTTGCCCTGATACTTGAGTTTCTCCATGAAATAGGCTTCATTCGGGAAATTTGCTTTCGTTAGCGAAGAGCTGTCCCGATACAGCAATTATAGATGAGCATGTAATCCACGACAATAGAAGAAGGTAGAGCATGAATCTTGTCAGCGCTTTCGAGCAGTATCCTTTATCCTGCCGTTAACTCTTCTGTCCGCAACTTGCGGCTGCAAAGCTGAAGCTGTTTATACTTTGAATTCAGAGATTAGCCTCTTTTTACCGGCCGAGTTCTATTCAGGTGGCTGCCAGAGTTCCGAGGGGAATCTAATCCCTCGATACACAAGCAGGCAGTTCGACCAATATCAATGTAGTATGATTCCGTGAAAAGCTTGTGGGCTTGAACGAGGCATCCCCGGCCCAGCTTCAACAGAATAGTGCCTTACGAAGCGGAGGCTTGCCCATGGATACATCTCGAGTTTTGTCCGGAGCCCTCGGCGGCCCCGCAAAGAGACGTTTTGGCATCCAATCGGACACCGAGGGAGAACCCCAATGCTGGTGATGACACTAGTGCTGAAATAGCCTACTCCTGGCCGATCGTTGTCTAAGAAATTTGACTAGATACTGCTAAGCGGGGGAAGCGATGCTGCAATAAGAAGACAAATTTCTGAGAGTTCGATCGCAATATTCTCGCGGTTCAAATATAATTATGCTAAGCATTACGGCATGTTTGGAGATCTTGTTCTAGCTGCGACATGGGTATCTGCGCAGCTAGTTACAAACGATATCTTGACTGCTAATCCCTTGGTTGTGAGCACAAATGTTGTTGTTTATCAGGGTCTTCAGATCAACCAAGATGTGAGGGTATGGTTAGGTATCCCATTTGGCGCGTCGACTAATGGAAGTCGACGGTTTCGACCTCCTCAAAGAGCTCCTGTCCTGGAATTTCTCAGTAGGGGACGACTGCCTGAACCTGAATATATGGTCGCCGTCACCTCGAAGGTTTTCAATTTCACATTCCGAATCTTCACATACACAACCAATCAAGACCGAATGTGACTGGGTGTATCTACGCAAAATTGAGGTGGAATCGCACCGTGCGGATTTGTGAGTGTGACTCGCGGCCATGGTGTCATTCATGTAGATAAGACTGTTGCGAGAATAGTTGCAGTATGTAGTGAAAGTCCTGACCGTTCGCCTCAAAATTGACAAGGCTCCTGAATGTTACTTAATCGGAGTTCTGCAATCTCGACCAAGCGTGCAAGAAAGTCAAATCCGACCTTGTAGTTCTTGTGATACGCAAAAGGAGGCAACGAGAGCAATCTTTGCAGAGCTGTATCGCATGCAGCGACAGCCCCCCGACTGCCGTGCATGACGGGACGAATTATGGCCTCTACCACAAGGACGTTTATGGCAGTATGCACTCGATGAGCATCGGTGCCTGTCATAATTTGTAGAATGCTCGAAGACCTCACAATCAGTGGCGACAGTCGAAGTTGACATATAGCAGAAGCTAAAGCTAGATCTCGAGAGGAGCGCTCCCAGAACGTAAAGTCCGGATGACAACGGAAAGGATCGGGACTATCTTTCTCGGAATGGTCGAGAGAGACAGATTAATTTATGTGTATGAGAAGATCGTAGTACTTCATATGACAGGCCAACATTGCTTCATTCCAGTTGTCAGTCAGGACAGGAAATGAATTCGACATCAATTCAGAGACGGAAAGAGGTATAGTCTGCTTTGGAAAGAGCGTCCTAGATTCTTGTACAAGATCGCAGAAATAGTCAATTTCCAGTGCCTGACTAGTCTTGAGAGCTCCAGAGACCGCACCTGGAGAGTACAATACACGGTGTACTTCGTTACCAATCTGCGATAATCGACACATGATTGAAAGGTAGACTAGATTGTGATCTTCCTTACACACATCAGTTGTTCCGATCTGCAGCTGGTCAAAGGAGTACGGGCAGAAACCAGCGAAATTGCCTGTATTCCATAGTATGTTCTCATCGTATATGTAAAGCGACCAGAATAGACTGATACGAGCCCCTTGCTCCTCGTCTTCCATAACAAACATGGTTTCCGAACGTTGCAATGTAACCCCATCTTCTGAGCCATGCGTATGAGACTACCTGTGATTAACGTTACAGCCCAGCTGTAGCCGGAACGTTCAAAGTAGTAGATTAGCAATAGGCCACTCTGGATATTGGATAGCTGACGACCAAAGATCATGACGCGCAACCATAAGACATGGGCGCGTCGAAAAATTATCCAGCCAATGCTTTTCGCATCCCCAGAAAGACTTCGATCTATCAGGTGGCTACCAAATGCGAGCACAAGCATATCAACTATGATTTTTTCAATGTTCTGATTTGCCAGAGTTTCTGCATCAACACTTAGAGTCACCAGAGAAGCGATTCAAGAATGGAAATTTGATTCAATATCGGGGACTGTACTGATCAGACTTCGATTTTCATAACACGGGGACGCCTACCACTTTATGACAGTGTTCGAAATATGCTGTAATGTAGTCTTTCATTCGACTGTCATCCGATGCCAACAACACAAGAAGCTGTTGTTCTCTTTCATCAACAAAGTTGTCCTGAGGTCAAGGTGCGGCTTCCGAGAAGGTTTCGATCAGGCCGTCTTCCTCGTCAACGAGAGGCAACAACGACCTTTCAAGCAGGTTCATACAGCCGTTCGAGTTGACAAACCCTGCAGGAAGTATTCCAATGGCCAAGAGTCTGCCCGTGGAAGCATCTCCAGACCATGACACTCTTCTTGTGCTCTTTGAAGGCTGGCACAAGGTTCTCATGATCGAACCTGCCATGAGGGCCGCGGAGCACATATCATCAATTAGCAAGCTTGCCCAGACAGATGGGAGACTCATCAGACCATATGATGTGTTACCAGTCTATACGCGCACAAGTCAGTCCTGAATGTGGAGCAATTTCAAATCACGTTTTCTGTCCTCAACCTTCGGGCACGACCAAGAAGCAGGTGTGGCAATCGTTGATCTTTGTGGATCCCAGCTTTTTCGCTCTTGCTACCTTACTCATACGCATAGCTGGTCTGCGCTCATGCGGCTTGAAAGTCCACTTCGTAACACTTTGGGAACTGATGGTAAAGTCGTAAGACCAAAGAGGGGCGAAGCAGCATCACCATGAGCATGATAAGATGTTGGAACAAAGCAGTCGCATCATTATCGGCATTGATTTTCGCGATCAATTCTGAGTCTGCCCACCTGTACGCTCCAGGTTGTTATCTTTCCCTCGCCTTACGCCACGATCATATAACGGCTTTGCTGACACGTGGACACTCTAGGTTGTAATACATTTGCCACCTCACGCCACCGTCGAATCACAACTACGCCGCTGTCACCTTAGACCCACCAGGCCAACTAGCCTTGTCATCCGCAAAAACATAGCTTTTCACGCATCCTCTAGGTATCGAGTGGTCACCAAAAGGCAGCCCTGAAAATCAAACCGAATTGCATCGACCAGGCTTGCTTGACTTACAAGGATGACACTCAAGGCGCTCGACAAGGGCCGATAGAATACTTCTAGAGAATTCGCCTTGAGTCGAAGCAAGGATCATCATGAGTAGTGGTGTTTCCTTTCAAGCTATCGAATCCAGAACTTTGATTTCTCAACATTCGCGTCAAACCAGTGTTGTGTCCGGACAGGATACTTTAGCTACAATATGTCCGTCTGGATCATGTTCATCTACTGAGCGCCAGCCATTGGGTCACATCTCCGGCATTTCTTAGAACCTCGCGAAATTACCACGATTCGTTGCCTAGTCATGCTAAAAGCACGGTGCCAATAGGCGGCCCAGATAACCCTGTCCACCATTTCATGGAGCATATACCAGGATGCCAGACAACCGATCTGAGGACGGCATTGCTTGCAATCGCTCACTCCTCCGCTGTCGTACATCTGGACATCCCTTCTGATCTGACATATTTTATCGATCTTGCTGGGCAAAGATCATATGCTTCACAGGCCATAACGAGCGTTCTCGGCTACTCTACGTCTGAATTTTTTAACCATAATCTACTTAAGTTCTTGCATAAAGAGGACGTCCAGGGTTTCGTTCGTGCTCTATATGATTCGATCAATGATCATGCACCTTTACATCACTTTCATCGCATGCGGAACTCGGATGAACTCTATCTACTCTTGGAAACGAGAGGCGAGGCACTATATGACATGCAGATCAACGATAATAGAGCTGACAACGGCCAAATTCTGTGCAGATCGTTAATTCTGAGCTCAAGGCTCTGCTCGGTCGAACCAGCAAACGAACGATCACAGACCTCGGAACTCAAGCCATGGGTTGTGATTTCGCGAGTCGAGGCTGAATCACGCTCAACCGAAATCAGGGCGGTGGATCATACTCAGGCATTTTTCACAGATCAGTATCCGATTCAAAATCAAATGACCCCAAAGCAGCCTAGAAATGATATCGGGACTATAGATGCCTTTTCGAGTGCTGAACATCAATTCTCATTCACATCTGTCATAATGCCTGTCACCATTAATGGAACATGCCAAATTCCCCTTCAACAAGTTTTGAATGTTTCGCTACCGATCACAGGACTACATTCACCGGAATTTACTCCAGATATTAGTGACGTCCTCGGAAGTCCTTGTTAGAGGATGTCTATTCTAGCCTTGCACGAGAATCAATTTGGTGCCCCACCTATGGTTCATGGAGTGCTGACTCAGCAACAAGCACTTCAAATACTTCATATAATCTGCCTCTCAATTCTAACGTCCATTTTGATACAGTCACAGAAGCTGAGATTTACGGTAAGCAGATGCGACAGGATGCAGGAATTATCAAGCTGAAATGTACTGCTTGTGACACAAGCAGTACACCTGAATGGCGAAGAGGACCAAGCGGGGCCAGAACTCTGTGTAATGCTTGCGGCCTGCGCTATTCAAAACGGAAAAGAATTCTTTGCAAGATCGACAAGGAAAATAGACTTCGTTGATTGGTAAGTTATGGTTTCACTGTATGGAAATCTTGCCTTGTTAGGTAATGAAGTGACCTCATTTCTGTGGAAATTTGAGATCAGATTGGCTATTTGACTACATCATCCTATTCAAATACGACAGATCTGGCTCCAAAATAGAAGACCAAGTGATAGTTTTATCGAGTGTAGGAAGTGGCACTTCCGTGTTCTAACAAATGGACAATCGTTGTCTAGTCAGGAGTACAAGAGGCGAAAAATCGGACAGTCCTGTTTCTGACGGGTTGAAGCTGACCAGAGAAGTGGATCCAGAAGGCACAAGAACAATTGGAGTGTTAACCAAAATTGATTTAATGGATCAAGGAACTGATGTTGTGGACATACTCGCAGGCAGAGTCATACCTTTACGACTTGGCTATGTTCCAGTGGTGAACAGAGGCCAGAGAGACATCGAAAATAAGTCCTGTTTCCTCTGAAGAACTTCAGTCAGTCAGTATCTTTGATCTCTGGTGCCGAATTGGCACATAAATATATTCCACCAAAGCAACGTCAGAAAGGCTTAAACTCAATCTGGAACACTGTATGTCTTTTTTAATCGTTCAAAACGCCCTAGGTATCATGCGGTGCCTTGGTTCGGACAACAAGACTTTGCTTGCCGCTTTGACAACCAAGGTGTCGGAGAAGTCTCAAATATCATGTTGCTAGATTTGTAAACCTGCAGTGCGGCATTTGCTCGGCCAAACGCCTCACACGTCCCTGGTCGAGACGGCTAGAGCAAGTATGCACCTGAGCTCGTACGGACTGCATTACTTATGGCGTATATCAGTCCGTATTTCCGTGGCGGTTCCTCCATGGCGAACTGCCTTGACGAATTACGCTGGATATTCGCTTGTATACCTCAGCGTATTGACAACTGCGGCCATCATGTCGGGTCTGTGCAACACTTGAAACATTCTTCACCGCCTAAGCTGATGCTGCAGTCTCGCAAGGACGATGCGAGCCACATACGGGTACAAGTTACCATAACAGCCTTCCCGGGACGAGGAAGAAACGCAGTTACAGACACAAACACAATTACTAGCACAGCACAAAATCAAGAACCATGACAATATAATCTTATCAGGTTCGTAAAGCTGTATAAGTAAGCACTCAAACCTTGACCATCCAAGCAGTAATACTTCGACAGCCTGAATGAGTTGAGTGGGAATGAAGAGCATACCTTGAGACTCTGACAGGTGCTCGAAGACTGATTTATCGTGGACTGTTTCGTAGAGTAGGTCATAAGCATCCTCTCGGTAGGTAGTCTTTCCAACATACAAGCAGTCTGAGCAAATCTTCCGATCTTCTGAATGAGGAAATTTCTAGCCACAGCAAAGTGACTACTACGTGCTCAAGTACATAACAGTTGACGGGTGGTTCGGGACGATTGCAGCTTCGATCTTCGGACCTAACAGCATCAAGTAGCAGACTCTGCAAGCATGCCTTACGAGTCCAGGTGAGTGACTCTATGCAGTGTGATGGGACTAGGATGAACCGCAGCACCAAGCGAAAATCTATGCTTATTACATATATGCTAGGGCGCCCGGTGTTAGATACGCCACTCGTCATGAACAAGCAACAGGTACACGGAGAGATGTGACCTCAGCCTGATTGTCGCAGCAATTCCCAGTATCCCGTGTCTTAGCAATTCTCACACATAAGGACTTGTTACCGAGTCGTAATGGAAGACTTCATGATTGCAACAGACAGACAGTTAGACGTATTCGTGGCTGATAACACTGCTTTAATTCACGAACAGGTCCCTTTTTGGCCAGAAAAGGACTGCATGATGTGGAGGATCAATTCTGACCGGGATGATATGCCTACTATAAGTCGCGACATCTTGTACATATCTTTGTTGTCGTCTCCAATTCCGAAACAAGCACGAGAAAGTGATCTATTACAAAGGAGACACTAGATCCGTGATATCAATGAGAATGCAGATAGACTTCATTAAATAGCCTGATTTACATATACTCTTGAACCTACGAGGATGTAAGGAGAATCTTCAATCTATCGAACCAGGTCCATGTTGTATGCTCTGCTTTGGACATCGAAACACGAACGATTGGCTCTGATTGTAATCGCTTCAGTCAAGAGCTTAGAGTTCTGTCGAAAATCTTGTATCCATTTCTTTGGAGGTCTCGTGAGACCTTCCGTAGCTTGGAAACTTTCCTGGCAGTCGGTACTGATGCCATGTGTGAGCTTTATCAAACACTTATCCTGACTAGTCTCATCTTCCGATAGTCCTTGAATACAGAAACGGTGTATTGCAAGGCAAAGAAGTGACATAAGGTGGATTATTCCTTTACCCGTAATCGACGACATTCGCCCTGTAATACACACCCATTGGTGTTTACGGCTCGTTACATTGATATGCGAGGTTCATTCGAGTAGGTTTACCAGAATTTATATTAAGCCGCTCGAGCTATATTATTCAAACCCTGGAAAGGTCTCCAGCAAAAATGTTCTTCGAGTCGTGAGAAGTCTCATGATCTGATGGTCTTGACGATGCACCAAGCTCCGCTACGCATGACGCACATGATCCCTGGTTCAAAGGCCAGAGTCACAAGCGGTTTGGGCAAATGACCCAGAATACTATTGCCCATCGCTGCCGTCATTTCCGCAGATCCACCCTATGCTCGAAGGGCATCGTCGAACAACATCACCATGGAAAATGTGCCAATTTTGGTCGCTATTGTAGCACCCGTTTTGATTTGACCGTAATCTCTCTATGTTCACACATCGATTGTTTGTTGGGAGGGCAGCATGGCGTGTGTAGTTATCTGATCTGGATTGCCATAGTCAGGCTTTCTCATATTGAGAGTTCCTTTCAAGGGAAGTCACATGCAGAAAGCATCAAGGTTGCCAAAGTGCTTCACAATCGACCCTCGAACTGGACCACTATTATGCCGAAAACTTTTGATGCTCTCCCAAAGCATCAGCCAGGGCCGTGTCGCGCATGGAACAACTGCAAAGCACACCAGTGAGTGAACGGGTTTAGCCTCAAATCAGAGTAGGACGTGCCTGAATCCGAGGTGTGGCAATTCTGAATGCGAATGGCTTCTCCGCTCGCCTTCGATGACAGCACGTCGCAGACACCACTATACGTCGTTCTACTCGAATGATTTCATACACATCTTCCAGTTTGAAGTTAGTCAAGCTGAACCCTTTTCTAGCGGTTTCCAAAATACACTAAGCAACGGACACCGTATGACTGAATTTCGAAATTGAATTTGGAAACAGGATTTCGAACAAAATGCAATGCTTGTGACTCCATCGGTTCACCGAATCTCAATCCACCATCTTCAAGCATTCCCAAGGGCAGCGTATCAAGAACAGATAATGTCTATCGTCAGCCATGTCACGACATGCAGGATGCGATTACCGGTTTGGAAAAATACAACCAAGAACTCTTGAAATTGTCTACTGAGGTCGGCAAGATCTGAGTTTCGAAGGGTTTCAATTGGACTGATGGTTGCATCTATCGAAAAGCATTAGTACTTCTTACGTACGATCCAAATTCTGGGCCGCCTTGAAGCGAACAGCATCTAGCGACAAGTCTGTCTAAAGTCTCCAAAACTTTCACTCTGCAATCAACTCTCGCCTTGAATGGCTGATAACTCTTGATAATGTAGCACATATCTGTTGCCAGGTCTAAGGTGTGGTGGAATAGCCAAGCTTCTCAGTGGCTAGAGTTCTCTGATATCTTGTCCTTCTTATGGCTTGGCCATGGTGGGGATAAGAGCGAACATGAAAAGGTTGATTGCTGCAGATGTATTCTTCTATAATGATAGGTGTGCTGCATGGCTCAGGCAAAGGCCAAGTGCCGAACACGATCAACAGATATCCGATAGTACCTCACAGGATTTCAGCTTTTGTGCATCCTGGCTCGTGATCTATGAGACAGAATCGCAGAGCTAATCTGATTCATTCCGGTGTGGGAGAACTGATAGATTTGTGGTCATGCTGCGTCCACGAAATAGTGAGAAGCTCTGTTCCCCTGATAGGTTCATGCAGCAACGCCAAAAGGGTCCCGTATTCCTTACTTGGTTGTTTCAATGACACCAGTAGCTCATCGACTTCGACAGCTTAGTAGGAGGTGACACCGTTGAGGTATGATTCGATACCGGATCCTCCCCTTATACATAATGAATTTACATGTTGAAGACCCTCCATTTTGCGTCCTACCAGAGTGTGTACCACCAGCAAAGGAGCAAATACAGAAATGACACTTTTACCACGGATCTCCTGTTCAGAGGCATTGGCCGCGCCATCTATCAATTACGTAACTCTGGTGCCTATTGTTTCCACTATCACTGTTCAGATCGTCTTGGCATGAATATATGATAGACCAGAACTTTATCAAGCTCACTGTCATGCTAGAGAGACTTTAATCTCTATACAACGGTATTGCAGTGTGAAATGTATAGTACATGGAACATGTAACTAGAGACAGAGTGAACCGTATATCCATTTGGTAGCATCATGGGATCATCGGTCACGATCATCCTTTCAGCATGGGTGTGAGTGGTTCGACCCGGTACGAACTATAGCTGCTGTCATCCACATCATCTGCGGATGGATGACTGACTGACACCACAATTACGTACCCAAACAGTGGCTCTGGTACCATTGGACAACGACGTGCCGCCGCTGATACTGCGCGAGTTGACCTCCTACACGAGAGGGCTTCCCGTATTTGTGCGAGCGCCCAAAAGCATTGGCATGGCACTGATTCGCATATGAACGCTAATCACCAAACTTCACTGCATACGAGCAGGCACAAACCACCACACCGCGCGATGTGGCTGGCTGGTTCACCTTAGATATGTAGCCCTTGATCGCCTTACAGAAGCTAACATATTCGGTATTTAGCATGACCATCTTTTGCACGAATCACTGCTTCTATTCTCCTAGGCACACTGCCTGACAATGACTTCGGATGAGCAGGATTCATACTGACTCATGTCGTGCCAAACGTTTTAAGGTGAACTCGAGCCGCATTCTGTATGGCTGCATATGTCAAATTTGACCACTCGCTTGCGCTCAGATCGGAATATTGGTTTGTCTCAGCTCGGATGTTTTCTTAAGTGCTCAATTGCTTGCTGAACAGGCTATTGTAGTCACTGAAGATCATGTCGGCTCTAGAGATGCACAAAATTCAGTGAACCTGTGGAGACTCAATTGCTCATTCGAAGCCACCCGACATGGTCTATTGCTTAAATTAGCTGTTGCTGATTATTGTGTTGACGCCCTGTTCGAGCCTGTAGCTCCAAGAGAAGATTGTGATCCGATCAGCACCAGAAAACATGTGAGGGTCTGCGCTCCATGTTCTGAAAGAATTTGATTCTGCTAGTAGATATCATTGGTCGACTGATCTGTTTTTTTTGATTTTCGAACAATTCATTCAAGAGGAATGAGAAATCGTTTTTCGAGCGTGTGTGACAATCTCATATATCCCCTAGCACTGATCACTGCTTCTCTCTTTCTAGGCCTACTCTAGAACAACGACATCAATTTAAGAGCCAGGCTACTTGAGAAATGTTATCAAAGGGGAAAGGCTCGTGGAGATGTGTATATGGTGTGATTAAAAACTACAAGATTCCAGGCTTATTTCAGACTTTCAAAAATGCCAGATATGCAACAATCACGTTCGTAGTGCGCAAATTTATGGCAAAATTGTAGTTCTGTTGTTATTCAAACTGGCATGAATAACAGATGATCGCTGCCAAATGTAATACGAAGTGCATTTACATGTGTACTGAAAATTAAACGCAATTGGTAAACAACCAGAAGCCCATTTGAGCCGGTTCTCTATAGCGTGTTCCAATCATTATAAATCTTGTTCAGATACAGTCAATTGGCCCGCCTGTCTCATATTGTTGATAAGCTGGCGATGCGCTATGTATGCGAATGCATTACCAATAAGGGCAAAAGTCGCATCGTGATTGCGATCCTTTTAAAAGCTAGACATTTAGTGATCTGCAAAAAGATGTTTGGCATGTCCAGCCTCGCCTTTTCGTTTACAGTCCAATGAATTTCTGCATTATATAGATCTCCTAGGACTGCAAGCAATGGTTCTATTCGTGTCTTCTGTGACTGAACTGTTTGTTGATTAAAAAGACCTTCAACTTCCAATAGACTAAAGCTCCACCCAAAGTCTAGACCTGGTAGCCATTGTTCATCGAACACAAAGAATAACCATTGACTAGAACCTCATTTCTTTTTCACAGCCTGAGCCATTGAAAGAACATCAGCTTTTCCTGACAAGGTGAACCACATTTGACATCAATTCTGGAAGATCACGCTGCAGCATTCCGATCTTCTTGTACTGCATGAATCTCTCCACACCGATGATCTCTGGATATATTTCCTGCGGAACCCATGCTGAGATTTGTTGTCGTCAATATGCTACAAGGACCGCTCTCTGTATAGGCGAATACAACCGATCTTCTTGCCTGCAACTCTTGATCTGCTATAAGGAAATTACGGTCCAGAATCCTCCCTCGTCGTACTTGTGGCTTTCAAAACCTCAGGGCCTAGGCAGAACTGATGCCAATTCTGGGACGCTAGCCACTAGGCATCGATCCCAGCAGAGGTCAGTCCAAGTCAATTGTTGACTGCATTTCCACACGATACATTCGCCGTGGCAGTAGTATGACCCGCTTGGAAATGAGCCGCATCTAACAAGAGATCAGTCTCGGGTTGCAGATCTTCTAGATCAAAATCCGCCCATTTGTCCTTCGGCTTGTACTCCATGATAATTCCAGCACAGATTTGCCACCATGCTTGAACATGAATGCTGTACCCAAGTTTTAGACGACTCGATTTTATCAAGACTTGGCTCATCTTCTCACTTGCCCATGGTTTGTGATCTATAGCAAACAGGAAAGGACTGTTAACTGCAGGTATCATGGTTTCCGAAGATAGAAAATGCTCGCATGGGCAACACTAAGGCCATGTACTGTAGAAGAATATGTTGGACAATCTTCAGTGGAAATCTGACCGGGTATCGACTCCTGTGGGTTCTCGTCCGTGATTTGTGATATGGGATAGTGAAGCTGAGCTCATTCAGAAGGATTGTCAGATCACGCAGCCCTTTTTCAGTGTTCTCCCATGTGATGGTGAGAACCTCCGTTCTGCGAGCCGGTTGGCCCGAGCCTTTATGCATTGCCACAAGCAGCTCTTTCAAGAACGCTTGTGTGACTGATTCATAGTGCTTAGCAAAACTTGGCCTGACGTTGTTATTTTCATGCCATATTTCCGATTTCAGTCGTGGGTCTGCACAAGCTCCGTCGAGGACAAGCCATCTGTGACACTCTGGAAGAGACCGATTGCGAAAGTTGTCAAGTAAGCTGAATCCGACTCGATCGTCGTCATTGTTGTCAAACAAACTTGAGATGTCATATGTTGGAACATCAGACAGTCCTAAAAGTAGCTCGTCATAAAGTATGTGCTCTAATTTCTTGATCGTCTCCTGTAATTCAACCTTAATATCCGATAACGGCATGATGACGTCCTTGTACTGAATGCGATTCTTCTCGGCATTCCAGAATATCTGAGCACGATTGACAGTGTTAGCACTTATTTAAAATTCATAAAGTCGCCAAGCTGACAGGACAGCCAAATTTCCGGGACTAGTATGGACCAACCACTTCTGGCATAGAGTCTTCAGATGACCATTCAAATTGGCCAATGGCCCGACTGACTGCGAGAGGCTCTGCTCCTCATTTTGTCCATTGTCTCTTGCGAGCATTTCCTCTGCCTTGTTCAAGATTACTAGTTGCGATCAATAGATCACCTTGCTGATGTCTGACGTGACCAGATTCACATGGTGCTAAAGGTTCTTCTGCGTGTCACGGGCTTTGCATGCCATAAATGCAAGCATCGGACTTGTTGGCGAGCGTTCCATCGGAGGTTCTCTCTCTATCACGGCTCATAACATCGCAATACAGAATCTTTTCGTATCTCTCATAAATCCATGCTGACCTTATACTGTCCTACTTGCGTCAGATCATTCAATTCGTGGAGAAAAAATACCCTTACATCATCAAGCCTCGTTGATAAGACCTCTAACAGGGCGTCCATGTATCCTTTTTCTCTGTCATTTAGAATGCAGATACGTTCCAAAGTGGTTTCCTTGTGATGTACTCGTGCCGTGAAACACAACAACTGAACCATACAACGGCAATAAGCAGCAAAGGACGCCTCGTTTTGCATCGCGCTAAACGGGTCTATCGACGCACTGTCTGCATGTAAGGAATTCAGTATGGACAATGTCGGCAGTTTCATGTCCGCAATATGGTCATAGATGTCTTCCAATGCGTCATACAGTATTTCCGCAAAGGGGACAAGACGGCGATCGAGAAGGCTGTTGTCTGCATGATCCTTCTCTGGGATTGCTAAAGACATCCTAATTGCATCTAAATCATGACCTTCTAACATGGATTCGAAACCTGTGACCCTCAACCACGGAAGGATCTCGCTGTTCATCTGATCCATCCCATTTGCATGACTGATCAGACGGTCTCTTGTATGGACTTCCCAAGCACGATCAAATATCTTGTCGACTTCTGTTCAAAAATGTTCGTGTGAATCTGCAGAGGTTGCTGTCACTCTTCGAGAATCATCGGGAATTGAACGATTCGCACCCATCGAAATCGCAAAAAGACCATATCTATTCTAAAAAAGTCGTTGAATATGGCAGTCCTTGTAGGCACCCAGTTGTTGCTGAGCTTTGGCAGATGTGATGGCGTGCTCGCAACTCGCATGTTGTTTGATCAAGTGAGCACTAACTGTGAGGAAGTCGCACCCGTCTGCGAGGCAAGTAATCCCCTGATAGCAAAACGTTGATAGCGAGGACCTCCATCTACAGAAATGGAGAAGTATTTGGTACTGGTTAAATGGCGTCAAGAGACCAACTTTATGCGATTATCAAGCATGTACTAGCCTGACCAAGTTGATGGCTGGTGCGAAAAAATCAAAATGATACGATCTAGACTGAATTTGAGCTCTTAAGAGCATTCATATAAGTTGAAAACAAGTGAGCCAAAGAACGAAGAGCAAGACATGAATACTCTTGGTGAATTTGATTGTGTAAGTGTACAGCACTGTCCTGAAGATCATCCACGGAAACTGGTGCAGAAACAGTAGTGTCCGATTCGTGAACGACATCGGCAATTGCCAGGTGTGCTTAGGAAGTCCAATGTATCCGATCCATCTTCAAACTTCAGATAACCATTGGAAGCACTCTTATATATCATAGATGGATCCGCAATTGGATCTGAGTAGCACCAGTCCTGGAGATTGGTGAAACCACCATCCTGTGGCCTGGCCACGCACTGATCGTGAAGGGCATAGATGTCGACCATGAATATGTGTGCATCGGCATGCTGAAGATACCATGAGCTCATACGAGATGTCAGCAACTTGTTACATTGTGTTGTTGTGCAGGTGCGTTCATCAGGTGGCACATTCAGAACGAGGAAGTTCCGGAAAATTTTCGTTATAGAGGGTGGTCATGCTCAACTCGATGGTAGAGATGCGTCGTAACATTTCATTGTCCACATCGATAGAACTCTCTGCAACACTCTTGTATTCTTTTTGTTCAAGGACACTAATACTGTTCAGACCGAACCAAAAGCTGGCCAGAGTGTTCTGTTGTCCGAGTACGATGTGTGGTCGCACATAAGTATTCCAACACGACAATCAAGAATTCAAATTGAGACCAGGTCCATCTTTCTCAGCAGCAATTGTAGACTTGTTGAGCATAGGAAAGCGAAATCTGAAGTGATCCGCAAAAGCAAGACGCAACGAGTGTCAGATCAATAACGCTAGGATTCTTCGGAGATCTCGCGATACCGAAGGTGGTCTGGTCCGGCGCATTAAGAAGATGAAATCTGCCGTCTTCCAAGAGCGATTTGATCTCTTTCAAAAGGACATTTGCTTGGACTGACGAGTTCCACAAGACATCATGCGCATTCATGTCTCCCAGCACGATGTCTAGCAGGATGTCTGGACCAAACTTTTGAGACCTGTCTTGCGCAACCATATGTATTTGAGCCGATTTTCGTATTTCTAATTGCAAAATAATGCGGGAATAAATAGATTAAATCTATCATTGTTTAGACCATCCATCTCAAGTCTATGTGGATTGTATTCCCCTGCTACGAGATTGACTGGGTCATCGACGTTCCACTGGTTGGACAAGAATCTCGGAGCCATGGTATCAAGAAAATGTTGTCGCCAAAACTTGACAAATCTGGCGAAACCTGGCTCACCATCAGCCGTTTCAATTGCCTTTATCACAATGGCTCCATGCTCACGGAAGTCAACTCCCTTTTCGAAAGATTTGAGTTGCATTGCTTCTTCATGCATCTCATTACTATCTGTTCAGGGGCATCGAGTGAGGAGAATGCCATCATGATTCTCCCCAACTCTGCATTTCTGTCGGCGGGGATAGCCGCTCTGTAACGAGACAGTGCAGCAGCAGCAGCTCCAGAGTGCTTGATCCAGCCACGTCCGGTCAGTGGAGCATCATTTTATCTACCAATTTCAACACTTCCGAGTCCGCGAAGTGCTCATATACCTCATGATCATCGACACAAAGGGGCAAGACATCGTGACTTCCATGTATTTTGAAGGATAGAGGCATCCCTCTTCGATATTGAATGCACTACATGATGTAGTGCCAAACCTACCGAGTTTCCGGCAGACTCGATTAGATTCCTTGGCAAGCAAGAGATGTCTAATCCGTCTACTCCGTTCTCGTGAAGAGGCTCGGTTTCCAATCGATCATCAATGTCACCTTCTCGTCCGCAGACAACGCATCTATCTTGTTGGTTCCCGAGATACCTTTCATCACCCGATCTGTTTCGTCCAGTACCTCTTGGTTCGAATAGCAACCTGATTGTTTGCGACACGCCACGGTTCTGAGGTTCGTATAGTGCCACAAGTATCAATTCTGCCAAAAAAATTCTGAGATACCAGTCGAGCTTCTTGTCACTGCATCTGAACATAAGCAAGCCTTCCGGATATAGACACTGTTATTGGAGTAAATCTATGGAGTTCGTGGTTGGAGGTGTCGATTTGCCATTCAGATTGTGCCTCCTTGAGGCGGCAGAAAGATGGGCACAATATCAATGTGATATATGGCTAACAAGACTCTGTACGATCATCGACGTCAAATTGCCGTCTTCTTTCGCGCACAATCGCATAGGAGTGGAAGTTCAAGGCTTCAGCCAAGTTGTGTCTATCTTGGGGGATATGTCGAGCAAAAGAATTGCTCACTGATCCATTATGTGATTTAAGTGTCGAGAAGTACTTATTGACCTAAGCGCCATCCTCTATATGAGCTTAATGGAAGTTGTTCTGTCGTGCAAAGTAGAATCACGATGAACAGGAGATACCTTTTGTCGTATTACTCGTTTGAGGATCTCTGTGTAAACCGTGGCTGTGTGAAGTGCAGAAGCCGTACAACACCTGCTGTACTTTAAAGTAACTCCGTCCCGGTCCCATTAAAAGAAACCCGTGGCCAGTTCCACGCTCCACATCCGAGACCTACACGTTTGGAATACTCTTCACACCGACTCAGAGTGCTCATCATCATCTCTCTTTACTGTGGGAGTGTCCGATCGTTCATCAGGCACGGAGTTGTCGTTTGAAACTCGCCTGAGTCTCTCTTAGCGTATCTCTTGATTGAGTCTCTGGACGAAGATGTCCTTACTCAGTGAATACAATTTGAATCTGAATGCCGGGCACTGTTGCGATGCACAGGAAGTTAAGGTAAAAGGTTCTGCCTTTTCTATCTAAGAGGATAGCTAGCTATATGACAACGCAGCTGACATGTCAACAGGAGGAGCGCCCACTACCCGCGACCTTCATGCCCACTGTCCCGCAACAGATGCCCCGGCAATGAAGTGTCTTCGTCCCGAAGACCTGCCGTAGAAATGGTGTGAAGTGGATGAAAGATTTCGCAACACCGACATGTGGAGCGCTAGTTCAATTGCGTCGAGATCGAGACTCCTTCAGATGGGATTCAAACCGTCGTACTTCGTCTGAGAAGGACTCAGACTCCGAAGCGTTGATCCAAGTAGCTTCGTGTATTGGATACCCAAGCCATTTTACCAAGTACTGCGTCTTTCCTCGTTTCACACGACGCTTATCAATGCCTGACTCCACCTCGAACTCGCCCTCTTGCCTAGCTTCGTCAATGATTGGTCGCTCGAACTCTCTGCCAAACTCAGAATCGACAACTGCCTTTGTCAAGTGTCGGTGGCTAATGACGTTGTGCAATTTATAACTTGATGGCAATTCAAGCATACAGACGCCTTGACCGATGAGCTTCGTCATTGTGAAAGGTCCGAATTACCTCGAGTTAAGTTTTGACGACAGAGCGTTCAAACCTGGAATTTTGAATGACAATCGAGTTTCAACGTAGACTTGGTCCCCAACAACGAAGTTGTCTGGTTTACGGTTCTTATTGTACTGCAATGCCATCAGAGCCCGTGCGTGTGCCAGAGAATTTATTGCATCAGTACGGATTGCCGAACGATTTTTGTCCAAATCCTGAATAGCAACGTTGTCTGAAGTGCGCAAACGGTCCAAGGTTGAACGAGGTTTGAATTCGTATTGGATTTCAAATGGTGAGAATCCAGATGCCTCCGACTGTTGTGAATTTATTGCAAACTCAACCTCTGGGAACAAATTCTTCCACTCGCGGGAAGGTGACTGTTCGTAGTCAATCATCGAGCGAAGCATTACTTCCATGGTCTGGTTGGTGCGTTCCGATTGTCCGTCGGTCTGAGGGGCATAGGCTGTAGACATCAGTAGCTTACATTGCAGAAGACTGAACAATTCTCGCCAGAATCTCGAGACAAATCGGACATCGCGGTCGGAAACAACTGCGCGGGGGATGCCGAAGCGGGGGTAATGAGACTGCAAGAAGCGGCTTGCAGTATCTTTGGCATCATCCGATGTACAGGCTGGAATCAATGTCACCATCTTGGAGAACTTGTTGGTGATTCCAAAGATGGCATCAAAACCCTGATCCACAGGAAGCCCAGTTACAACGTCGATAGTTATGACTTCGCCCACCGAGGGTTCTAACGGTAGTGGATGGAGCAAACCAATTCCTTTAGATCGCGGCTTCGAACACTGACATTGAGGGCATGATGCGATGTAGCCCTTAAGTCTTTTCGATAATGAAGTCATATTATAGGAATGAGATAGGCGATCGTGGGTCTTGTGCAAACCAGCGTGTCCTTGACGATCGTGGGCCTCTTCGAAGATTGACTTGTGCTGCGAGCTGGGTACACAAAGCCATCTTTCTGAACTCTGAGGCTCGCAATAATGGAGAAGACCAATCTCGTCGACGAAATGATTGCTATAATCGCCGCTTGTGAACTCCTTCCTCTCTACAGCTTTAGCATACAGACCTGACCAGTGGGGGTCGTTCTGATAGCCATCCACGAAAAGTTTCGCTATGGCTTCAGAAAGCGCAATTGTAGAACACGTGCTTGGCTGTATGTCCAGAATGTTGCTACAGGCCTGTAAGTGGTGCACATTTACCTGTCCTGCAGCACCAGCACACCCTACTCGACCTGAATTGGGAGGGCAGTCCTCTAGCTGATCTAGACTGCGTCTCATCTCCTCCGGCATGTCGAGATCCTAAGGATAGCGAGAGAGGGCATCCGCGTTGAGATGCGCTCGCTTTTGGGCAACTGGTTAGATGACTGGTTTTGATAAAGGTTTGCTTTCTCACATGCCAGAATTTAACTGGAGTGAATGCCAAAAATGCTGAGTCAAGTGAACTTCCAGTTGTCTCGTGGGCTACGCGCGACATGAAGAAGAAGTTGGACTGTATGCATATCTAATGCCTCGACATACTTTTCTTGACGGAATCATAACTCGTCGTCTTTGGTGCCAAACACCATAGCTGCTGCCACTTCAATTTTCTTCCATTCCAGCAGTGGGTTTGATCGAAAAAGGTCGTTGACATCATCCTTCTCGTCAACTCTTCTCTTCCTCCCACGCACGATGGAAGCAGAACAAGAAAAGTGTCTGAGCGACAGGAATATAAATTAGCCGCGGTTTCTTATATTACAGGGACTTGAAGGGATCTCTTGCCCAACGTATCTTGGCTGAATGCGCTCAGCTCTTCTGTCAGCTGTTAGGATTTGACCTGGACTTGAATGATTGGACTCCTGGACAAACAGCCTTTAGATACCCTGACAGATCATCGCAAGTTTGGCTTCGCTCAGGTTTCAGTGGTCTACATGCCGTCGCAAACTCAAAGTCGTCTAGGCCATTCAAGTAGGTGTTGTTGTCTCAACGAGACGTCATGCTTACGTATATGTTCCAGATCGCCTACATCATTCGATCGGCGTCGCTCGTGCTTGAATCGCGCCAAATCGTCGTCGTACTGCTGCAAGTCCTGGTCGTGCAGCTCAGCGAGCACGCGTGCTGAGCCAGATCGTATGACACACTCTTTAGCACACCGCAAATGCTTGCCAGGAGTTCATCGACTGTTATGAGAACATCGATACGAGGCACTCTACTGAGCAGTCTGCGTCGTTCGTCACGAAAGCTTTAGCGTTGTGCATCGCTGCGGCATTCACTGAGCTTAAGTCTCCGTCTGCGTGGTGCCCTGATGTCGTGAGCAGTGCGACAGTGGATTTACACGCTAGACAGACAACTCCAGGCAATGTTGTGTCGACTACGATGATTAAGGGCAGAAATTTGATGCGCTCCGCTATTATGCGAATCGTTCGCTGTGCCCCGCGCCATAGTAATTTTCAACTCGGCAAGCACGATTGATTGATTGGCTTGGAGACTGACCCAATGTGGCATTATAGGAAATAGGATCAACGCTGACATGGTTCAAAGCAATCTTAACAGCCTCGCCAGGTCGTAATCTGTGGCCAGGCCAGGCTGAAGCATTCAAGCAAGCAGAACAATTCGAGATCGTTCGTCCTTTCTCTCTATGCAGTGCGCGCCAGATCCACAGAAGATAAGGGCGATCCTGCTTCCGCATAGCTGCTACCATATCTACCACGATATATATGCTCCATTGCGACTGATGGCTATGGTCCCCTCGGTTCTGCCAGCCGCCTCTTTCTCCTTGCATGACCATTCGTCTCGGCAGTATGGACACATTCTATAGAGAAAAGAGCGCAGTGTGTCAACTTGATGCATCCTGGAGCAAAGAATTGGTGAAGTCCCATCTTAGCTTCGAAGTCCTGCATAAAGTACAGGCACGAGTCTCCCTGTAACCGGAAGGTCCGAATTTGAACATCACCTCGGAGCTTCTCCCTGGAAATTCGAGCTTTGAGAAGCGGATTTCTGACTTTTCTGCTCAGTAGGTAGCTCGGTACAATCCGCAGGCCCCAGAATCCATGTCCACCTCATGGCAACGGTCCTACGTACGCCAATTCATTCGACACCGAGCACGCGACCAGAGTCACTAAATTGGGCCCCTGAGCTGAGGCTCGGGCTCAGTGCAGGCGGATTCGTCACTGGGTATGCTGGCAATGTTTGTCCTGGTGGTCCTGTGGCATTGTAGCTATTGGGAGTAGGTATCGGGTTGTAGATCGGAAGCAAACCTACGATTGGTTTCCATAGCAGCCATTATCTGAGCAGATCGATATAGAATCCTCCGCGAAGAAAGACAGCATGCATCCATCCGGGTGTGAAAGATAACTGCTCCACCTTGTGCTGGCATTGTCTTGCAAATTTGTCGCTACCAGAATATCTGGTCCAGCGACATTGGTGGCAATGATCTTATTTTGCATGTATAGGATGTGAATGCTCAATGTGACCATAGAGAAGTCACAAGGTATCGCAACCACAACTTTAATTCGCTCTCAACAGGACTGGAAGTTGCTAGAAGGCTAAAACGCAAATACCCACCAGAAATATTGAAGTGTCACTAGAGATTTCATGAATGCTGAGACCACGATTCGCGAGATGACGCCCAATGATGTTCAGAGCAGAGATAAATAGATAGAAAGCATGTTTGCAGGTCAAGTCAGCAAACTTCCCTGTCTCGAGCTGCATACTATACCGATATGCAAAGAAGACCTCAGAGAGCAGGGACATTTCACTGCCGCCATGTAGGAACGCTGTTGACAATCGCCATTTCTGTCCACCTAGGGCTTATTCCCAGAATTCGAGAAGAAGGACTGGCTTATCAAGCTGAAGTACAGGAGGCTGTGAGACGAGCACGATAATTTGTAGATAGGTAGGAGTATTCGGAGGTTGATGCACATAATGTTAGTTGTAGATGTTGTCGCGCTAGCTGCTTATCAACCACTGCTGATTTGCACACTTCCCGGAGAGAAAACGAACGGATATGAATTCTTGGTTTCTGATCCTGTTTTCAAGATAATAGATGCAGGTATGGGACGAGATAATTCGGAGTTATAAAGACAGAAAGTATGCATGATTCTGACGGACGCAGCTGATCCGAGGCAACCGGTCCCGTAATTTGGAATCCTGAGCGTCTAAGAAGAAATATTTCTACATCTAACCTGTACTGACATGGACGACTATGCGTAATATTAATACAAGACAGGTCAAGGCTCAGGTCAGGGACTCTATGATGCCATTCTGTGATGCACAAGTCTTTGCCACGCAATGGCCTGGGAATAGCGTGTAAAATTATTCAGGCTATTGGCACGCTCAGCACAAGGATAATTAGACCTGCGTCAAGTCAGTGTCCGGTCGTGTTAATGAGCAGAAAAACAAAGCATATCAGCATCGATGCCACTTCTAACGAGTCCCAACATATTCTTATGAGACCCAAGACCTCATAATTCATGTGTCCTATATCGATCCGAGGATCATTTCTGAGTCCAGGCAAGCAGAGAAATTTTCGTAAAGTGTGTCTGCTGATTCGATCTGCCTCAACTTCTCGAAACGTACTGAATGAGGGGATTGTTTTGGGTGATTTGACATTGGGAATGATGGCTCGTAGGTATACTGGACCTTTTAGAATCGAGTTGAGGCTGGACAGCATGGCCAATCATCGGAACATCGGACATCCTGACGATTCAGGACCTTTCTTCGTCAGGCGATTGAGAAGATCTGGTTTGAGAGCTAGTTGTACCCGTGAAAAGAATTCGCTTTTGGATCACACGGACCTCAATTTTTGGAACAAGACCTCGCATCGCCATACAACTTATTTTCACTGAACCATATTCTTGAGTCTGGTTTGGAAATTCCACATCCGGAGAACGCCACACATATCTGGGAGATAAAACTCCGAAACTGCTTCTCAGATTACAGCAAGAACCAAAGGGAATGTGATATGTTGCAGAGACGACGAAAAGATGCCGGCCCATCTATCAGAGCTTGATTATTCAGTGCTCAATACGGCTGGGATTGCTTTTGGTGCCCTGGGCCTACTCTTGGTAGTTTGCATCTTGAGCTTGTTGTGGTTCCTCTATTGCAAGACACCGGTTCAATTCGGAGATGCCTTCGATTCCTACCCGACCAGAATCTTATATCTCAGTATGCTTTTATCAGTCCCCTATTCAATTTGCTACATCTGGTCAAGCACTCCTTCAGCATCGAATCAGGCCATCTGCGCTTTCACTATCACAGGTACCATATTATTCCTGCATCTCATGAACAGCACGGTCATTCTGATCATTCTTCCGTGCGATCCTATTGTTCAACTCAAAAATTAGACATCGCGGTCAGGATTACAGGGATAGTCTCAGTCGTCTAGGTCCTTGGATCATTCGTGTTTGCCTCGTGGGCTTGACTCTACACGCGTAAATTACTCTGAGTCACAATCTACTTGCTGGATATATGATCCTGATCAAACAATCATTATACCTGCACAACTGTATGGGTCCGAAGTGATATGGACCATTGTTCTTTTGTATGTTGCTCGAAGCGATAATGCTGATATATGTCCTACTCAAGCTCCGGACTCTAGACAGAGTAAGGACGAGCCCAAGTCTGAGGCGTATGATCATCAGATTAAGCATCTCGCCGATTCCTGTTTCTTCACTGTCTCATGGTGCTTGGCGGGGATCTTCCGATCACGTATGAGACGAGCTCGGCCATGTTTACCAGCTTCTTTATCGATTTTACTGGTTATGCAAGTTTTTCCTTGTGCACTGGTATCTGTGTCATTTTTGTTGCTCCAGCACTTGGCATATGTTGGAAAGAATATCGCAAGTCGGAAACTTCGCCATCTGTTGAGGTAGAACAGCTATCAGAAGACCACATAACCATGTCCCTGAATAGGACAGTAGAGCCAAGCAGAAGTCAGTGACTTGGGCAGCCTGAAAAGTGGCTAACCTCTACAATAGCTGATCTGGTAACAGTGGCTATTTTGGGCAAGGTAGCTCTCATTAAGTTCGGACTCGTGATGCTCTGCGAGTCGCCATCTGATGTAATGGAGGACGTACTTGCTTGCGCAAGCCTGTACCGGTCAGTATTATATCGACTAATGATACAGATGTGGCGATTGTAGACGATTCACGGGCTCCAAACGATTCAGCTGAAGAAGAAGAAATGGGAGTTGACGATAGAATCTAGGACAGAAATGTACTGGGCATGATAAAACGAGTTTGTGTGATATCTCACAAAAAAACTATTGACCTGTGCAGAGATACTTACACCGCCGCTACTAGGAGCACTGCTCATGTTGGCGGTAGCCATGGCGTTTTCAGTCAGTGACATGCAGTGCTTGAGATCTCAATGACGGTGACAGTCGCGGCTATATCGGTCGACGTGACGACGAACGTTTGGGCATGCACGACAAGAAGCTTGGTGTCAATTGTGCCCTACGATCGATTGGAATCATCATGTTTGCACCAATGGCCTCAATGAATTGCACCGCAGCGATACCAGCAGGATGTGTTACCTGTTTGCAAACAGTACTGATCGGGCATCCTAAGAAACTGCAACGATGCCGGGAACAGTGCTGCGCAACTCGAATCTAGGGATATCATCTTCCCTACCACCAGCATTATAGCCAGTCAGGCATAAATCTCGGTAATAGCAGATCTGGCAGCATGACCTTGTGCCACTCATAGTCACGGGGCTTGGAGCAACAAACAATTCCATGAGTCTTGACACGGTCGATTAGCAAGCACTGAACATAGCCAAGGTACGTGCTCGACGATCGAAGCACTCCCTATACTTAGCAGACTGCGTTTAGTGCAATTCAAGGAAGTGCAGTGAAAACGGAATAGTCTTGAAAACCGCATCTCAAAGCTTCAAAAGGCAACCAGAAGTTGGACTATAACAAGAGCAGTCACGATGCGCTATTTCCACCTCCACTAAGCGAAAGAATATTGCTTGCCACCACATGCCGTCCCTATATCATCAAGAATCTTGCCACGTATGGTGGCCATGGCCTACATTACCTCCCTGGTTATCTGAGAGGACTGTTGTCATCGTCTCTTGATGGCACTCCCAGATTCGTGTGGTCAGCGTTTGTGCCAGGGAAGGATGACGAGGTTCAAAAAACAGTTGAGACTGCTCGTCCTCCTGCAACATGTTTACACAGTCTAAAATTTGTACGGACAGCGGCTGTTTCCGCGGATCATGTTGTTCCGCACACGTTGTTGGAAGGGCTGTCTCGCGGCTCACTGTCGTCCACATCTGGCCAGAAATAAAAAGCATTTTCGAAAGCCTCTACTGCCAATACAATGGTAGCCTGACTCCATTTGCTCTACGCAATTGTTGATCTTGCAGAAATTAGATTCCTGCTTGTTCGCGCAGAAAGCACGCATTTTGCAGGGCGCTCTCTCTTCGAGTAGGATCTTCGACGTAAACCTTGGGCCGGTTCTTGTTAAATTAGTCTTGCAAGTGATCGGGACCGGTGCTACCGGATATCTTATCCTGCCGGAGGAACTAGATGGAGCATGTGACGGTGCGGATCTTAGGTTTTTAATTTCCTTCGCCGTAAAACGAGCACGAACTTACACGAGTTTTTGATTTGCCACTTGAAACTGGTTCTGATCAAACAAAGGAACCTCTATAGCGGAAGCATCAGGAAGGTTTCTATTCTGTAAGCGTATAAGCAATTACGGTTTCTGGGTAATCTCAATACATAGTTAGAAGTCCAGCTAAATAAATATCCATGGCCGGCCATCGACGGGAGAATATTGGAAAGGAGTAAATTGTGCCCTCGTTGTGTCGACCAGGGTCTTGCACCACAGGCACTGTCACCTAAAGTGGGAAATAGCTTGTCTGATAGGTTGCCCACGCATAATTGCAACAAGAGTCTTGTCTTTTTGTGAAAGAATACCCAAGATTTCGTGTTCTAAATGAGGACAATATCATGCTCCATCTGTCCGTGCATCGAGTGTTTCTCACAATCCTACTTACTATTAGTTGGAGTGGACAGAAGGAGTCATCAGTGTCGTTGACTGATCACTGCCATTTGACAGATCTAATGGCTGTGTGGAACAGATGTAGACTTCAGATACATCATTGTGTACGAGGGAAATAGCTCAATCTTCACACTCACTATCCACTCAAAATCAGCACCGTAATCAAGACGACCAGCGAACCATATTCGAAGAAACAGAATCTACTCTCCAGGCCCGAGTCTTCGAAGTGAGATACTCCTCACGTCCGGTCCTGCGCGTTGGTCTTCCACAACACTCGCTGATAGTAGACCACTCCTCTAAATTCAATGCCAGGTCCCGACAAACTCCCTCGAGAGCCGGCGAACTGACTTCGCATTCATCGGCCCACCAGATACCATCATCACCCTCGAAGATGTGATGGAGACTATCGTGGCAGAAGACTACAGTCACACCGTTTACACGCCACTCAGGGTCTTCAACGACGACGAAAGCGAAGGGATAGAATGAAACCTCAGCATCGGTCTCAAAGACATCTACGACCAGTTCTCCAGCTGATAGGCTCGACAAGAACGCAACATGCGCGTCCAGAATCTCTTGCATGGTGTTTCCGGGAGACAAGCGTCTCGCAGGTGCAGGAGAGAGAAATCTGACCACTGGATCTTCTCCTTCGCCATCACTTGTGAGATAAAACTCGGACGCAAGTTGGCATAATACTTCCATGTCTTTATGTTCCACGATGCCAGGTAGGGCGTAGACCAAGACTATGGAGTTCTCGCGGGATGAGCCACAGTATTGCGCGAAGACAGCGTCGGTATTTGCAGGAAGTTCAACAGGTACCATGCTGGAGTGCGAATTCGACATTGGCTCAAGTGTTGTAGAGCGGAAATATCTCAAAGAGAGAGATTTAGGAGGCTCGTGAGAGGTCTTGGTAGGATACAAGGAGCGAAGCTGGAGCCAGTAACCCTAAGATTCTACTGGCGTGCATGATAGCCAATCTAATTGCCGCAACTCGACTACCACAGACCGCTTGGACGGAATCCTCATGCATCTAATCGCAATGCTAAGCCACACTAGAATTCCTTGTGGATCGAAGTGGCACATAACTTCAAGTACAGGAAATTCGTGCCGCGTCTAAGCGACCGGCCCAACAGTACACAATTCAGCCGTGAACGATCCTTGTATCCTTTGAAGTGCATGCTATGGCACTTATCAGGCATTGCGTACCTTTCTTTGTTCGTGCTGACTCAGATTGCAAATCCAACCACAGAAGCTGAATGTCATAACTACATCGGAACCGTGCACCGCCGTATCGATTGCTAAACCATACAATCTGCCTGCTACACATGAACTTGGCTTGATGCTTTGACAAGATAGTGATATGTTACTCTCCTGAAGCAGGTTCGTGTAGTCTGTCAAGGGAGCAGGACTCTTGGAACGACCATGGCAGACAATATAAGTTACAGCGTCTTGCCTTTCAAATCTGTCGGCATAGCGTGCACACAATCATGCAAAAAAGATTTCCAACACGAGTGGGTCTGCTAGAAGTGGGCTACCATACTTCTACCATGAACAGATTGGCGAAGGCTCGTTTGGTACGGTCTGGAAAATACGTTGGATGGAAGACGGTAAGGTGAGATCTTAACGTCCAGCTTAGCTCCTGCTCGGTTAAAGTCTGTTTGATACGTACACAGATCTTGTTGGGCTCCGCTACAAGGTCGACCAGACTGGGAAGTCTAGCAAGATCATATACTGATGCATGTAGTTGTTTGCTCTAAAAGAGCTCAAGTCTCAGAATCAGCTTGCGCAATCAACATTTATCGGGACTGTTGAAGCTGAGGTCAACTTCATGAGCCGGCTCTCGCATCCAGGTGTGCTCCGCGTTCACGGTCATTCCACGGGCTCATCGACTTCCACAAAGGATCATATTGTGATGGACTACTGCTCAGGTGGCAGTCTCTCAGTATTCATCGAAAGACATTTTGTCAAATGGTGCAATTACCACGTCATAACTGCTTAAACCATTTGAGCTAATGATGTTGTAGGGTCTACATTGCTGGAAAAGCGGTTTGGTGTCTCCTTCTCCAGATTGTACATGCTTTGGCGCACTGTCACTCCCGCAGTCCTGCTATCGCGCATCGAGATCTCAAGCCTGAGAACGGTATGTATTGATTCTTACCCGTAGACAGCTACATTAATAACATATCTGCAGTCCTTCTCACCGATGAGCTGAGCACGAAACTGGCAGATTTTGGTCTCTCGACCTTCTATCACGCTGGCAAAGATCTTCAAGATTGTGCTGGAGTACGTTTGAAATAAAATTGATGGTCGTTTCGAGCTGCAGCTAACCTAGACCGCAGACGCTCGTGTATATGTCACCTGTACGTTCAAGCTTAGGTCTGTTCATGCCAGAGCACCGCGCTGACAGAATCTCAGGAAATGCTGCAAGGGCAGGCGTACGGAGCTGGCCATGATGCTTGGTCTCTCGGATGTGTTCAGTTTGAGCTTTGTGCCCAGAAGTAAGTTGTGTGCACTCCAACCTCGTGTCAGCTATTCAAGTGTGAAGGCTGACTCAGCCGGCACTGGCTACAGATGACTGATATGTTGTTGCACATTACTGACTTGCTAGGCCACCTTTCGTCAGATCGACGTCAAAGGCAATGCTCGATCTGATTCTAGCTTCACGTCAAAGAGTGAAGCTGCCAAATCACTATTCCAC
The DNA here is from genome assembly GCA_004000165.1 of Taphrina sp. SM11. Classification (NCBI taxonomy): domain Eukaryota; kingdom Fungi; phylum Ascomycota; class Taphrinomycetes; order Taphrinales; family Taphrinaceae; genus Taphrina; species Taphrina sp. SM11. The sequence continues at coordinate 1,905 of RHDT01000297.1, read as the reverse complement.
ACAACTGGGTCAGATCATCCAAGGCTTCTTGAGCATTGACGTAAATGCCCTTCCTGCTTTCTGACCTTGGAGGCTGATGATGTGTAGCCTGGAGAGAGACTAGCGCCTGCTCAAGTCATTTCATCGACATCTTATGCTTTTGAAATCCAGTCACTTGTCGAAAGCTTGGCTCTTAGCAGATTGAAGGCATCTGGTGGGAAGGCATCTGGTGGTCACAGTACAAAGGATGCCGATCAGATGGGCACAGCCACAGCAAAGCCAGGTCCGCTCTACCTACTGAATGAAGGAAAACGACAGACAAGAGCAGCCAAAGCAATTAATATGCTACGAAGAAACTTTCGATGACTCCATTGAGGCATTTTTGGCTGGCATCTGAGCAGTAGAAAACAGTCAAAATTGATGCTTCGTCTGGTAGTATCGGAAGCAGGGAACAAAACATGGACCTTGTTCGGTCGATTCACGATTCTGCTTAAATTTTCGCAGGGTCGAAGACTATGTACATAGTCAGGTCAGGACATCTAGCTGGACTTCAGATATGGTCACAGCCCTGGCGTCAAGCCCTCGTGCATGTCTCGAGAACCAGGCCGACATTAAACTCATGTACGAGTGTCTCGCCATATCGGATCTGAACTTTCGGCCGACACGGTCGCGTGCATAAAAGAGATCGTGTTTGAGAAAGAGCAATGCTAAAAAGCACGAATACACATTGAACATGTCCCAAGATCGCTTTGTGCAAGGGTGTAAGCCACGGTGTCTCTTACAACGAGACTTTCTTCGTACTCGTCGTCGTCGCTACCTAGTGCTAACTACGGAACTCGTGCCGACTGGTGGAAGACTAAGGATTCCGTGATACGATATTCCCAGATGAAGCAATTACAATCGCACGAAAGGATGCTTGCATTGTTCACATGCTAGTAGATAAATGGGGTGGGCAAGCTGTACCATTTCGCTCACTTCGACAACCCTAATCCGAAGGACGGAGGAGCAAGGTGGAGACCGCCAAAGGTGTGATTCCGCAAAGAGAGTGTCACATTTTGGTTCTGCATCTAATGCAACCACGAAACTTTACTCAGTTAGATAATGAAAAGCAAGAGTTTGTTAGTTCTCCTGGAAAACTACAAGGTCACATGGCCATGGGTGGACACGTGTTTCGCACAGCCTGACAAGCTTGGGGTTCAGGTTTGAGTGTGGTCTGTCTTTCGCTGAACCACGCACTGACCACTTTTTGAATCTCCTGCAGAACAAAGAACACCTGTCCAGCTCGTCCAAACATTTTAACAAGCTTGGCGGGTGTGCCCAACTATTTACACTCACATAGCAAGCCAACCGACAAAGAAACGAGATCTGAAATGAGATCCGTGCGACCATCGCTGATCGCTTTATATCCGTGGTCCCCTGCACGAATGGTGAACGTCAGATCGTCCGCATCAGCTTCATCTCATCTGTTCTGGTCTGATGCGTCAAACGTGTTCCGAATCATACTCAGGTCTGACAATGTCACTTCCGGAGAGTCTGATGGGTGACGATGAGATGGACATCTGTAGTGCTCACACCAGCGACGTAGATGCAGCTAACAATTATGACATTGATGATGATGTCGTCAATAAATCCAATACTCAAGCACCACATGATGCCAAGAGACAGAAAGTCTTCGCGGCAATGGTATCAGCTGAGCATGAGAGATATTCTCATGGTCTTGAGCTTCGCCAACAGCCGGCATCTGCTATCTCAGTGACCAGAAGTTCAGGTACCGATGTTTCGTTGCGGTTGCTCTCGGATCTTGATGTTTTAATGTCTGGCCTGATCAGTGTCGATAGACACGGTGCCTGTGTAGCGACCAATGAACAGTCGTGCAGGCTCCTTGATCACCTACAGTCCATATTCCGGAAGCATTCGGTTCAGCTG
>RHDT01000296.1:0-62579 GCA_004000165.1 Taphrina sp. SM11 | reverse complement strand
CCCCCCCCCCCCCCCCTTTCATTCATGTCCGCAATCTGCAGAATGGTACAATCCCTTCATCTATACAGTGAGTGCCCCATCTACAGGCATAGGTGCTTTGGACCTTGTATGAAAGGAGTCAATCAAGAGGGAACAGCCTGGTAAAAATTGAAAAATCAACATTTCGTCTACTTGCTGCGACTTGACCTGTCGCCGGCAGCTAGATTCATCTCGAGTTCATCTGTTCAGCTGCGGGGAACGCGACTTCCCCAGAAAATGCGGGGTTTTTTAGCTCACCCACAAAGAGTCTTTTTTGTCTTGGGCCGAGCAAGCGAGTGAAACCGGGGGTATCGTACAACGGTACTAATCGGCTTCAGGCCCAAGTTTCCCCTCTCCCCGCGTACTCCGCGCCTCTCCTCCTCTTGCCTCTCGCACTCGACTCTTACTGACATCTTCAAGTCGAACAATTTGTACGATAAGAATTTCTGATTATCTGATAATTCTGGTATAGAGTTGCCAGATTCAAATCACCTGAACAAGAAAGACACACAAGAAGAAGAAGAAGAAGAAGAAGAAGAAGAAATGTCAAACATGGTCTACGTTCTCGGTGTCGGCTTGACCAAGTTCAACAAGCCCTCCGTTCCGTGCAGTTACACAGACCTGGCTCTCGAGGCAGGCACAAAGGCTCTGCTGGATGCCGGCATCACCTACGATGAGGTCGAGCAAGGTTTCGCGGGTTACTGTTATGGTGATTCGACCTGTGGTCAGCGGGCCTTTTATCAGTTTGGCATGACGCAGATTCCGATCGTAAATGTCAACAACAACTGCTCGACGGGGTCGACTGCCCTCTGGCTCGCCCGGAACGCCGTGCTCTCTGGGCAGTGTGATGTGACCATGGCCATCGGTTTCGAGGAGATGAGTGCCGGTTCCCTGAAGTCCAACTGGGACGACCGCGTGAACCCGCTGGGCAGGACGACGACGCTGATGCACGAGACGAGGGGCATCAGTACAAAGGCACCCTTTGCCTCGCAGTACTTTGGCAATGCCGCCACAGAGTACTCGGAGAAATATGGTTCCTCCGCCAAACACCTCACGGAGATTGCCTACATCAACCACAAACACTCGGCCAACAACCCATACTCCCAGTTCAGAAATGTCCACACGAGAGCCGAGATCGAGGCCTCCCCTGCCATCCACGCCGGCATGACCAAACTCCACTGCTGTCCGACGTCGAATGGCTCCGGGGCCGCCATCCTCGTCAGCGAGTCCTGGCTCGAACGACACCCAGAACTCGCCAACCAGGCCGTCCCCATGCTCTCCCAGGCAATCGCCACCGACTCCCCGAAACTCTACAACTCCTCCGCCATCGAACTCGCGGGGGCAGACATGACCCGTCGCGCAGCCGCCGTCGCCTTCAAGAAAGCCCGCATCACACCGGACGACATTGGCGTCGTCGAACTCCACGACTGCTTCAGCGCAAACGAACTCATCATGATCGACGCCCTCGGCCTCTGCGAACCGGGCAAAGCACACGAGCTGATCGATGCCGGAGACATCACCTTCGGTGGGAAATACGTCATCAATCCCTCCGGCGGACTCATCTCCAAGGGCCACCCACTCGGTGCCACGGGACTCGCCCAGTGCGCCGAACTCGTCTGGCAACTCCGGGGTTGGGCCACCAACAGACAGGTCCAGGATCTCCATTACGCCCTGCAACACAATGTCGGACTCGGCGGCTGTACCTCCGTCGTCATCTACGGTCGACCGGACTTTAGTGGAAACATTGATCAGGATGGCAAGACGAGACTGGGATACAATCCTGCCGTCGAGTGCCGTGGCATCACGCGAGCAGACTATGATCGCGTCAAGGCAAAGAACCACACTAGCGAGTATCTCATGGCAGAGGCAAAGCTCTAGTGTTTCATAAATATTAGTCATCCCTTGCTACATATCAATTCTTTGCAAATCTTTTTCTCTCATATACATTCTTTCCTCCTTCCACACTACATGATACAAACATCACACGAAACCCTGAGAAATCGTAGCAATAAATCAATCATTTCATATCTCTCTCATCTGGGATTGTACCCTTCTCTACATTCAAATAAACAACGAGGATCGAAAGCTACAATGTCAAGCAAGCGAAAGCTGTGGATGACCTCTTGGGAGCCTGTCGAAAGCACATATTTACTGGGTATAGGTTCACAATACCAAAAAATCCAAACTTATTTCATCGTCATCATCGTCGTTCTATTCTTGCATGAAACCCATCGTCTCGTCGACAGAATAGCTTAGCTTCTTCTCAAGCTCCTCGTATGTACTATATGGCGGAAGATCGATACGGTTGAAACAAGTATGCGCTTTTGGCAGCTGAGTGACCTCCCCTGCCTTTTCGATTGTGAAGCGACGAGGACCATCAGAGCCCTGAAGGTCCTTGAAGCCTCCAATAGGGATTCGTGATGTTCCTGTTGCGAATTGCAAGAGACGCGCCCGCTTCTCATTGTCCCAGGATGTGATCAATTTGAAGAACATTTGAATGACTTCGTCGCTCTCTGTGTATCCACGATAATCGGTATGTTTCTTCCAGTCATCGACATCCATGTCAGCAATACCTCCAATGAGTAATTCGAGCTCTCTCTCATCGAAGACGTTGATCAACTCCTGCGGAACAAGCTCATTGAATCCAGCCTTGAATGCGACGAATTGTTCCTCGATCCGTTTCTGAATTCTCCACTCCGTCACAAGTTCGACATACTCGGCCTTGTTCGCGTCAGTGACTTCGATATCACGTCCGCCTGGCTTGAGATCAAGTGTCACAGTTTCTCCGAATCGATCATCCTCGGTGGAAAAGGTCAGGTCTAGTATACCCTCGATTGGGTTCTCGAGGATCCAGGTCAGACTGCGGAAGAATTCAGCATCGATCGATTCCATATCAGCAAGAGTACACTTCTTTGACAATATCATCTTGTAGAAAGAAACAACGAAAAATGCGTCCACGAATCGTCGATGGAAAATCGATAGACCGAGCACTCGACCAATGAACTTGAAGTAGTTGAGATGTTCGGGGTTGATGCCAGAGTGCGGATTCATCTGCAGGGTGTAATTGTCCACAGCAGAATATTCGAAAAGACAGTAGAAGGGGTTGAACATTTCATGAGAAAGCAAGAAGAAGAACTCTCGTGATAGACCACCGTAGTCGAGTCCGTCCTCACCTTCGAATTTGATCATGAGTCGCTTCTTCAGATCACTTGAGCTCTGTCGCATGATTTCTGCATAAGAGTCTTCGAAGATGTGGTCACGTCTGACTTTGATGTGGCACTGACCCGGCAAGGGTCGAAGAGCAGGTTGAGATCGGAAGTAGATGAGCTTTCGTCTGAAGTCTCGCTTGTACTGCGGGACATTCTGATCGAGGGAGGAGGGCAGTCTTGGATCGTCCCACGTCGTCGTTTTGGTATTGTGGTCTACAAAGTATACCCTTGCAGTATTCGTGAGCCGCATCTCCCAACCAGATGGCAGCGGGCCGAGCTGAGAAACCGGCTGTTGCTGCACGGTGCCCTGAACACCAGAGTTTTGTCCATACATTCTGATGTATTGTTGCCTTCTAGGATCGACCCAGGTAGTCGTCCGTGTGTTATGATCGACAAAGTACACCCTGCCTTCCGGAGTATAACGCTGCTCCCATCCCGCAGGCATTTCGCCAGATCCAGGAGTGGTTGCATTACCCATACCTGCAACGTTCACGTTTGCACCCGGGGCATCAGTGGCAGCCTGATGCGTAGAACCTGAACCAGGCAGTGGAGAGGATGTATTGGTCCTTTCTTCAGGCAAGGTTCTCGCATTGTGTCGCTGTCTCTCAAGATCCGTGACATTGTTTGCATGTGCCGCCTGCCTTTCGGCCTCAGGTTGATTCGAGGACGGTCGCGTCCAAGTGGTCGTTCTGGTGTTGTGATCTACATAATATGTTCGTCCCAGGTTGTCGGTCCTCCGTTCCCAACCGGTTGGTAGACGACCCAAGTGGTCTTCGAATGAGCTATACGCCTGTCCGTCATTGTTATTGTTCGCGGCTCCATTGGCCGCACTTGGTGCTCCGAGAGGAGGGCCAGCAGGATCCCGATTACCACCAGTACTTGGCAAAGCTGTGGACATATTTGCCATATTGTTGAGGCCGATGGCCGATTGAGAGGGTGTCGCATTGGCTGATGAGTGCCCATTGCTACCCTGAGCGTTTCTCGCAGGAGTGTGGATTGAGGTTGACAGATTCACAATGAGTTTGCCATGCACGACAATATTATCTGTTGATTTTTTCAGATCGCGTGTGAGCATTTCTAAGCAATTAGACCACGTTCAGACTCTGTTCCAACACAAGACATACCATCCCCTCCAAGTGAGAGATCGAGGGCGTCGCCTACTCGAAGGTTAATCACCCCCAGGAATCCTTGATCCTTCTTCTTGAATTTTTTCTGATCAAAGATCTGCACTGCGATGATACTAGACTCCTTGACTGTCCTGTCGCAAAATTAAGTTGCAATTCGCCTGTATTATGGTCGCAGTACTTACACTTCAAAAGATTCATTCCAGTATGGATTGACAGTCTTCTTTATGACGGAGGTTGTGTGAGTCTGCTCGCCATCGACCGTGACGACGGCGAAAGGATCAGGAAATCGTAGGAGATCTCGCTTATAAAGCCCATCAGCTGTGAGGAAATATTAGTCAGAAATTCCCTAAGAGCCCATCCCGACTTGCGACAGAATGCAACTTGTAAACATACCCGCAATGACGGTCAAACGAATCTGTCGGCCTTCTGAAGCCATATTGGGCTATATTGACAAGAAAACGACCCCCTCTGGCTGTCGGACGAGTGTGATGGACCGAACGAGGCACGAATCTGCTTGTTTGACGAGAGAAACAAGTCAGACGAACGACTGCACAGCTCCGAGACTGAGCCACGCCAGAGCGCGAGTGACCTGAAGGGGAGGAAAATTACTGTTCTTGGTAGAACAGCTTGAGGAGGGGAAGGACATTGATAACCAGCAACGCAGCAGGTACAGAGAGAACGGCAGGAAGCCGTGCGTTACTCATTACACGTGCGAGGGAGGCAGATGATCTCAGAAGCAATTAAAAAACTGATCAACGGCTCAGCCTTCTGCCGCAGTTTCTGCGTCTGGCCACCAATCGCTCCTGATCAGCCATCTTGCCATCCTCGCCTCTCACTCACGGAAGTGCGGGAGTGGCAGAGAGGCTCTATTCTTGAGAGGATGTCCTTCTAGCTTGTCCCTCATCACAGGAGGGCAAAAAAGTGTATGGGGAAAGAAGTTCTCGGGCAAACATGAGCAACAAGATCAGCGATTGGTGCTGCATAAATCTTGGTGTGTGATTTGGGACGATGCATGCACATGCGGACAAATGCCGACTCCTGCATATTGGAGCCCGCTTCGGCTCTCTTTATATAGACACGCTCCACAGGTAACACGGTGGTGGCCAGTCCGTGCGGCAGATGCAGGGACACATTCAAAGTGCTATGTACCATGTCGTACCTCTTGTAGGGAGATGGCACAACTTGGTCATTTACCGAAGCTGCAAAATCAGTCTTGACACTTGGCAGACTTCTCAATCGTTGCAACGAGGATTTAGCCTGGGATGACATCAAAGTATAGTCCTTCCCTTAGCCATTCTGGCTGCACTATCCCGCTTGGGTCTTCCCTGATCGAGGTCACGTTGAGACTCTCGCCGCTCGATAGAGGACATCATCATAGTTTCTGCTTTCATGGTGATGCATTTCCCGAGGTTCAAGCTTCAATATATTATCGATTATTACTGTACAAAGTCTCCACTATGCCTGGTTGTGGCTCGTGCATTGATTTACTTTTAATAAGGGCGACCTCTGAAAGACCCTCTGAATCCCCCACGGTATCCACGCCCACGCTAGAAGAACGATTAGCATGCAAGTCAAGCATTGATGAAAGACATACTCCTCTGCCACGTCCTCTACCACGAGCTGCTCCCATGAAGGGCACATTCGTTCGTTTCAATGTTACTTTCAGAGGTCGTCCACGAAACTCCGATTCATTCAAGACGAGAGCCTGGGCGACTAAGCTTGGCTCGGCGAATTCAACATAGGCAAATCCCTTGGGATGACCTGTGAATTTATCGCAGAGGATCGTTATCCGATTAATGGCACCACATGGTGCAAAATGTGCTTGGAGCTCTTCTGGTGTAGAAGCATAGTCGACGTTTCCAACATAGACCGAACGCGAATCGACATCCTCCTTTGATTCTTGCAAACCGGCAGACTCAGCATCTAGTGCGGTTTGCATCTCCCTTAGCTTGGCAGCTTCCGCTTCCATCTCCGCAACATGACGCTTCATACGCTCCAGCTCTGCGACTTGCGAATCCTCGTCGTCATTGTCCAATTGGTGCTGTAAATCTTGTTCGTCGGACATGGTTCAGATTCACGTTCTCTGCCTCACTGGATGCCTTGGGTACGTCGATGCCTTCTTTTCAACGTGTGAAATACGTTATAGAGATGACTGTAGCTTTATATATCGTAGTCAAGTCCTAACCACAGACGAAGCAATAGCAGAAAGCCAACAGGTACTTTCTCACTCACTGTACAAGACAATTATGCCTGTGCCGACAGAGACGACCAGGAATGAAGATGTGACACGTGCTTTGAGCACATTCAATCCGGCAATTCCGACAATTTTTTGTCATCTCATGGATAAACCGGGGACGCGATCGGAAAAGCCGTGTGGCAGCGCTATACATAAAATGCTTAATTGCTGTCGCTTCACAGTGCAGCCACGCCTATTAGAGAGAGAACACTGCGTGCTCCGTATCCACAGATCAAGGTAGCACGTCCGGCCATGCGAGTTCTCCATCTTGGCCGGAAGTTCATACGAGCTCATACGGAATACGATGCTTTTTGTGATCGACATACAGTCGTCAATCTGGAAGTTGCTGGTCAGGATTGTCCAGCTACGCAGAAGCGACATGCTGAGTCTCAATAGGAACTTCAAGAGCTGAAGTAATCGAGCGATTGCGAAATGTTGTGGAACAACAAGGGCCCTTTGAAGCCTGGTCAGCACCCGAGTGGAAATGAGGCTGTAGAATACTGATAAACATAGTCTTGCATATGGTGTCCATGAATTGGCTCCACTGGGAGAGGACCTCTTGGGATGTCTCTGCCCTGACCTCAAATTGCTCACGAACAGTGGAGCTGGAACTGATATCATCGACATACCTTACTTTACTGAGCATGGAGCCTTTGTTGCAAACACTCCAACGGCTGTTACGAAGAGCACGGCAGATGGAACAGCCCTCTTCATTCTCTCATGCATCAAGGATTCGACAGCAGTTGTTGCCCAAGCGAAGTCTGCAGGAGTCTGGAGAGAAGGTCTGTCTCTGGTGGACGACCCGGAGAATTTCACCTTGGGAATCATGCAAGCCCCCTTCAAGTATGCAACGTCGCTCAAAGAGCTAATCTGAATAGAGGCATGGGCAAGATTGGACAACAAGTTTCGCAGCGGATGAAAGCATTCGGGATGACAGTCATATATCACAACAGAAGTCGACTCTCAGCCGATGAAGAAGCAATGATGGGAGTCTCGTATGCCTCGATGGATGACTTGCTATCCCGGTCCGATGTCATTTCCCTAAATTGCCCACTGACACCACAGACCAAGCATATCATCAACAAGGAGTCCATCTCCAAGATGAAGGATGGCGTGATGATAGTCAACACTGCAAGGGGCGCTTGTATCGATACTGACGCCTTGGTGGATGCGCTCAAATCAGGCAAGGTGTCTCGTGCCGGCTTGGACGTCTTCGAGACAGAGCCAGAGATACCTGAATATTTCAAGACATCCAACAAGGTCATGATCATGCCCCACTATCTTGCGTTTACTAAAGGCACACTCGAACGTCTGGAGAATGAACTACTCCAGAATGTTGAGACATATGCAGCGACAGGGCGGCCGAGGGCAGCTGTCAATGAACCATGATGACATCTCGCATCTGTTTGGATCTTGACAGACGCATAAGCCGTGACCAGCCTAGCACAAATCTGGCGCATGTTGACGATAGACACAAGTACCTGTCTTCAGCCTGGCATATTGCGAGCACGTACATGATTGTTCAGTCATTCTAAGGAAGATTAAGGCAGTAGATGATATAGAACTTGGAGGGCCTAGACTTGCACTCCATCACCTGCAAGTGGAGCCATCGTATCGATCGGTTGAGATAGTGACCAAGTGCGTAATCACCCTCTGTGGCAGAAGGACCACGAAATAGTGGTATTTTTGTGCCATTCGTAGAGGTCGCCTATATCAAATTTTATCCAATTGCAATACTACCTTCAACATTCAGAACGACCCCGTCTACGAATTGAATTGTGAAGAACTCGATTGAAGGTTCATAATTTTCGGAAAGCATGAACGCTCTGTTTCGATCCACGGCTGCGTTCGCATCTACTTCCTTGCGACAGAATAGCAAGGCTCGCCCCGTATTTGCGACCCTCCTCACTCACAGTCGAGCTCTCAGTGATGCTACAAAGACTGCGATCGAAGGTGCCATTGCCACTTCGCCAGTCGTGCTTTTCATGAAGGGGACACCGGAACAACCAATGTGTGGATTCTCCCGTGCCACCATCCAGATTCTGGGTCTTCAGGGTGTCGACCCTAAGAAACTCAGTGCTTTCAATGTCCTCGAGGATCAAGAATTGAGGGAAGGAATCAAAGAGTTCAGTGAGTGGCCTACAATTCCTCAATTATATGTCAACAAGGAGTTCGTTGGAGGATGTGATATTTTGGTACGCCTTTTGAGACATCTGCTATGAAAAACCGATTGGCTAACAAGAGGCTAGGTCGGAATGCACCAGAGCGGAGAGCTCGAAGATATGCTAGAAAAGGCTGGAGTCTTGGTTCCCCCGATTAAGGAGACTGCTGAATCAAAGGACTTGTGAGTAGAGCATAGGATATGCAGGATTCCTGGTGACAGTATCGTTATAGCTTAAGCTGAAGAATGCCTCCGCCAAAATTGCGAGATTCATTTCTGTATCCCTTGCAATCTTCATGTTTTCACCAGATTCAGTCCTCTTGTCTGTTGAATGATGGCGTCCATATCTAACGTAAACGGAGCTCTTTTTATGACGGTCAGATCCTTGCGCATCGAATATGCATCTTCCCCATCCTGATAATACTTCTTTTCGACGTCTATTACCTCGAATTTGAGAGTGTCCCTGTAGAGATGCAGCGCAGCACGGTTGCTCTTTCGCACATGCAAGCTGCAGTATTTTGCATCGTAATTCTCAACCATGGCTTTTTGACTTTGACGCATCAACTTATCGGCCAGACCTAGTCTCCGATATGTCCGCATCACACTGAGACTCGTGACATGTCCGTGCGGTTCTGCTGAAGGCTCATCTTCCATCTTGGCAAGGACATAACCTACAATACGACCTCGAGAGTCTGTTGCAACGTAGGATAAATTCGGCCACGTCAAAGCGTGATACATGTAATACTTCATCTGATAGTTTTCCGGTAAATTCGACAGATTGGCGTGCTGCATGCCTGGCAGATCATCGATGGTAGCTGGTCTGATGTCCATGCCGTGTCTAGAAACGCAGAATCGCAAAGGAAAGCTATCAAGAGCCACGGAGAGTCCACCAGTGCAAGATGTACTGCCGGCTTTAGGAGATGGCTCGACCCCCTAGCTCAGTGCCGTCTGGACCAGAGCTGTAGAACCAATGGGCAATGAATCAATATGAGGTTTCTCTTTCCTCCAAGAAAGTGCATACAAAGGCTTGATGTGTCAGAGCTCCTCTCTTCTCTCCACACTGTGTAAGCCTGATCAACTTCAATGATCGATTTTATTATTGTCAATGATTGCGACTTACAGAAGCAGCAGACAACAAAGGTTCTGTGAGTACATAGTGAATTCCGGAATGCTTTCGAGACTGGGCAAATCTCATGACATGAACTGCTCGTTATGACACCAAGATCAGGCACTCGAATGACTTATGGCAAACGCAGTAGGGGTCTCAGAGTCTTCGTGGACCCTGATAAGCAGTGTCTGTGATATGAGGTTATTGACATAATCAATTTAATCATTTCAGGGATACAAGAGTCCACTATTGTGCCATGCGATAATATTCTGAGGGAAAAATCGGTCAATGTTGCGAAAGCCTTGTCTGCGACTGTTGTACAGTCGGTGTAGAGGTCAAACGAGAGGGTCAGCTGTACTTACTGTATAGGGAAAGGCCGAAGGATGCGAAGACTATCACACCCTCCACTTGGAGCGAGTCGACGTCAAGTCATAAGCCTCTACAAGAGACACCTCGATTGACCGTTCCATATCAAGTCCAGGATGGCAAAGTTGCCTCAACCAGGCGCGCGATGCACAAGCCAGATACTGGGCCACATTCGCCGGTTCGTGAGCATATCAGAAGTCCTGTAGAGAACTCAAGACGACCAAGAATCATTCAAGGTACAACAACATCAAAAGACGTACTGTTCCGCAAAATCAGAGTCTACTAAAGTTGACGTTCTACAGCACGTTCTATACAAACAAGAAACCTTGCACCCATCAAGTAGGGACTTTCTCGTGTCTCTCAAGGACCCTCCGAGCGAGTCACGTCATTTGCAACGTTGCAAGGATCTTGTCAAGGATACAAAGCAGAAGATGGTGAACCCACCGTACAAGGGCAAGTCTCATGAGCCACATCCCTGCAGCAATGGTAGCATCAACCGACAGTCCATTCGAACTCCAACCAGTCGAGATAGCCTGCAGAGGGAAAACAGCCAGCGGCAAGCCTTGGGCCGAGGCTGCTTGTTGCGCCGACCTAATTTGGATTTGAATCCGTTGTATTGCGATCCCGAGGAACAAGATCTGATATTCTAACACATCCCCGGCATTTCGGACACAATATATATCTAGTCGTTGTAACATCGTACACATCACATAGCATATCTACAGACTTTCACAAGAACTGCTGAGGCACACGATCCATGACAACCTACTCCAACTGATGCTGTACTATCTTTGTTGTCAAGCTCAACGACATGAAGCCTGTACTATCGGATGACGCAAGAGAATACTCAGGCTGGTTGGATAAACAGATACACATTGAAAGGAAATACGAGAGTCAAGCTAGATTTGTGCTGATTCTGTGAATTGATGGTAGAGTACAACGACGGATGTATGAGGAAAAGTAGTTACATATGGGCGCATTGATGGAAATATGAATCAGCTGCACATCTCGTTGAGTGAAGCCAAGAGAAAGTGAGGATATTCCTTTATTTTCTCCACCACAAACGGGTGAGTTTCTGCCATGGTCAGCAGATGAAAGCGTGGATTACGGAAGTCCGGGGGACTGTACCTGATTTGCTTGCTTCTTCTGAAGCAAAAAGACTCCATACATGAGAGCCTCTGCTGTAGGAGGGCAACCAGGAACGTAAATATCGACAGGGACGATTCGGTCACAGCCTCGCACGACAGAATAAGAGTAATGATAGTATCCTCCACCGTTTGCGCAGCTGCCCATGGAAATGACCCATCTTGGTTCAGGCATCTGATCATATACTTGCCGTAAAGCTGGGGCCATCTTGTTCGTCAGTGTTCCGGCCACAATCATCACATCGGATTGTCGAGGACTGGCTCTGAAGATGATTCCAAGCCGGTCTTGATCGTAACGTGGAGCAGAGACGTGCATCATCTCGACAGCACAACAGGCAAGTCCAAAAGTCATTGGCCAGATAGACCCCTGCCTGGCCCAATTGACGACCGCATCGGCACTTGTCAATATGTAATCCATTGCATTCTTAGGACCCGTAGATTCGGAGGGGAGAGGCATGTTGTCCGGCATCTGTGCCGGTGTACCCACAGCTGTCGTTTGTGTCGCTGATGCTAGCGTCCTTGTAGCATTAAGCAACGTAGGACGAGCGATGAGGCTTTCTACATGAATTTAGCAAATTGATCGAAATGATGCTGTCGGGATATGACTGACGTTGCCTAAAAGCTGTTCTCAACATGGCTCCTTGCTGGAAAAATAACGAGATACCTCTAGATCTGACTGGATAGCTTCTTTCTTTATTGTACAGTATTGCGCTTTCGCCTCCCGGCATTCGAGCATTGAGCATCGAGATCGTAAGCAAGGAGGAGCCCCTTGGACCCCGAACGAGCGGCACGTGCTTGTGGAATCTCCTTCGGGCATGGCATCAGCGTAACTATCCCAGCCCAACGGAAAGTGCGTAGGCGAAGCAGCATTTGACAAGTCGCACATGTAATATGGTTATATGACAGAGAAGAACATGTAGGTACTCATAATCAGAAGTGAGTCATCCCTAGATCGACAGGTTTGTGCATAGCATATGAGATGATGATCAATTTGGTAAAAGGTATGACTGCAGAGAGATCGTACTTCCAATCGAGCCTTAGAAGGACACTGAACGCCTCTCGAATCCAGCAGACCTCGCAAGATGATCTACTTTGACGGTCTTTATACTAGAGAGATAGCAACAAGCCTGATCAGCAGAAGTTTTTTTGTATATCAAATATGACCTTTGCTTATTGTGGCTAGGCACTGCTCGACGGAGCCTCAATCTAGCTACTAGATTGCAGGTCTATAAGGCTGCAGTGTGCATTTCTATAGATTTCGTTCCTTGTCCTGAAGACGGCTCGAGCAGAATGACTACCTCAAGTACAGATATCTGATCAATGGCCCAAACCACCTGAAACACCCGAGCGCGTACTGACCTGTGACAGAGTAGCCCGCAAGGTCGACAGAATAGGATTTAGACTCCGCACGTTGAGTTCCCAAACAGAAAGACCGCAAACGTTTCTGTATGACTTCGCTTGCAATGTTTCGTCATCTCCACCGGCTTGTCCTTTGGCACTCGTGAAACAGTCTAGCACTAAGCATGTGAAGACCATCGCTATTGCTTATAAGACATGGTTGAGGCCTATGTATGGTCTACATTAGAAACTCTCCGGACAGCTCATCCAATCTCATGACTACTGTCATTTCAGCAAATATGGCTTATGCAGCAAGAGCACCAGTTGCCATCAATGAAATCAAACACATTCGAGAAGCTACAAGGCGAAGAATCATGCGTGCCGCATCGCTTCTAAAGCAGCACGGTGGCAAATGTCACTATCACGCCCTTGGCGTACGATGTTCAGGACAAGCAGACGGCGGCTGCTCGTCAGAAGCTCGCATCAGGAGCCACGCAACAATGTTTCAAGTTTATCCATCCGGACGTCATGAACGTCGAGCACATCGAATGCTTGGCTCAATAGCATCATGTGGCACCATCATGGAAACAGATGAGGAATCCATCTCTACCATCTTCGAGACCTTTGCTCGGAATTTGACCTCGAATCCGCCTTCCAGATCTGCTTCACCTCACTCGATCTGCAATCTAGAAATCGAGTGATTGCCAAGTGGATGGCGTCATCAACCATCACTGCCCTCCCGCAGATCATTTATGCTTTGCCGTGACACGAAGCGTGCTCTGGAGAATGAACACTCGGCAGCATGATGTTCTTGGGAATGTGCACCGTCCTTCACACATGAGTACTGTCTTATTACAATCTGCATGAGATCCGCCAAAAGGAGGCTGTTAGACAAATATTGCATCGAAATGCTTAGCTGTCATCTATGCAACTCCATATGATCTGTTTTGCAACACATGGGGGGGGGGAGTATTGAGATCCAGCCGGAAAAAGTGCGACTTCCAGCGAATTGTATGTTCGAATGTAGGGAAATTAAGTTCTATACTCGAGCCATGCTAGATTTATTGCACATCTCCTCTTCGCCTCCATACTGATTCCATACTGCAAAACTAAATATCTTTTTGCTTGATCCATCCATTGCAGCACACAATATGCGCTACAACCAATCTAGAGCATCTTCGAGAGTTGCTTGGTGTTCTTGGTGTCTGTCAAGATCCGGACTCTTTCTTGGAGAATCCTGGTGCTCTCCTTCGCTATTCCGGCCCTTGAATGCAAGATGCTCAGGCGCTTCTGAGTCGCTGGATACTATGGTGTCAGACTGCCTCAGATCTTTCCCTTTTGCAACAACGATACTCTCGCCGAAAAGCTCGGTCGGTGAGCCAGGCTGATAATCGCTAGTTCTCTGGTCGAGAAATGCTCCAAACAGATTACCAGATCTAGATCTTCCAAATTCAGAGCCACTAAAGGTGACACTCTTCTTCAACCTCGGGAGAGCTGCACGCGACCGCGAATCTTCTGGACTACTAAGTAAACTGAAATCATGTAAGTTCTCTCGCCGGTCATGGAGCTCTTGCTGACGAAGTGGTAAGATGGACGGACTTTTCAATTTGAATAGAATACTTTTGCCTGAAGGTGTGTCTTGTATGCCATCTGCAGGGGCCTGCGTAATACGTCCTTGAGTTCTCAGGGGTGTTTGCATAGGCACTCCTGGAGTCTCTGATATTCCATCGTGATCAAGGATATTGGACTGCTTCGACGGTGTCTCCCCGATGGCCATGAAATTCGCCTTGGAGTTTTGTGGAATGGCAAGCTGCGAAACCGCTGTGGCATTATTGTGAGAGATTGCATTGTGACGCACCTTTGCTGGTGTTTGACCTACTTGCACTCTCTCCTGTTCCTCTTTCTGAATCTTGTGCCTTCGTCGCTCCTCAAAGGACAATGCCTTTATCACTTGAGGTTTAGATGCCCGTTTCTCGAGGGATGGAGCACGCTTCGACATTGATATCTCACGACCCAGATTTGGTTTCTTGGAGTACGGACGGTCACCATTGGTAAGAAGATTCGCTGGAGCAGACCTCGTTCGTTTCAAGGTTGCCGAATTTGATAAAACTGCAGTTCTTGCAGCATCACGGCCTTGCTTCTTCATTCTGGGAGGAACGCTGGCATGTTTCGCTGGAGTGGGTGGTATCTCTGGAGCCAGAAATTCTGTGGATACGCATTTTTCCACGATACTTTGTGTTATGTGTGGAAGACGTGTCAAATAAAATGGAGTTACAACCTCCAGACAAAATTCGCGAAGTCTATCTTCATTGCGTACAAAGTCTAGACTTTGAATTATCCCGAGACGATCGAGCAAGATATCCAAGACAAGCATCGGTTCTTGAGGATTGGATGGAGGTAAAGAGCTTGGAGATACACGGTCCTGTGTGCTTTCCAGAATTGCGAATGATTCTAGGAGCAATAAGACTGTCAGTTGGTATTCGCGAAACTTGACCGACTGACAGTGCTTTGTGAGGAAGTCTTCCGCGTCCTTCGTACCAGCTGTGTTTAATGAAACCCAGCTACAGATGAAATCTTGCTCCTCCACAAGTTGCGATAGCTTAGATTCCTGAGCAGCTCCCGCTGAACCCCAGTGACTGCGAACCATCTGAGGAATATCGAACTTGTACTTTGCATCTAAAGCAGTTAAGCAAGGAATGACACGAGATTGTAGATAAGCTGCATAATGTCTCAGATCGTACTGGTGGATCTCGAGTCTAGATTTGATCTTGGGCAGGATCGATTTTGCGAAGTATGCTAATGAGGCTCTGCTTGTGTACAGAGTCTGAAGATACAGTGGGTGTAATGTTGACAGTATGTCTTCGAATGAAGCTTGCAAAGTCGTTGCGTCCTCGTCTGTGCCACATGCTGGCTGCAATCCTAAATCGATCTTGACGATTTCAGATTTTCCAGGAATGGAAGACCGAGAAGATTTTGGAACGTGTATCAATGTTCTCCAAGATGTTTCATTGTCAAAATCTATGAGCTCAAGATTCGGTGGCGGAATGGTTCCTGACTTGTGGTAGATGGGGATCTGGGTCGAAGAAAATTGTGATGTGTTGCACTGAGAGATAGAGAAGAGACCGGTGGAGAGTGCTTCGATGCAAACAAGACGTTTCGAACGAGAGTCAGCATCCTGGAAGTGAGCGAGTAATACCGCATCTTCGTGTAGTGAGGAACACAGATGAGAGCTTTTGCTTCCAAAAAAGTGAATTAATGTAAATGCTTCGAGGGGAATGTCAGCCCGGGATACGAGTCGTATGGGTGTGATTATAGCATAAGAAGTGGCGGTCTCCTACTAAGTTTCAGCATCATGTATCTGTTGCCATGTGCTAGGGAAAATGTACGTACTATTTGAATTACATCACATGAAAGGCCACCATCGGACTCATTCATGCCATCCCTGCCGTTGCGATTGTGCTGTCGAGAAATCTTCGTCCACGTTCAAGCTTCGGCGAATTCGAGCACTCTCCCGAGACAAAATCCCACAGTCCAAGTCCTCGGGTTGCTGGCAAGCGAGTGTGTAACGACTCTGAAGGGCTCCCAGACTACTGTATAAGACCAAGATATCACGCAACTGCGCATTTGTCGCGTGTCGGCTCCGCTAACCACTTTAGAAAGCGTGTACTGCACGAGTGCTTCAATTACACATTCCAGCTTGAGTTGATAGATATTCAAGGGAGGCCGATTTCTTCCATCGCAACACTTCTGCGAGACTTCCCAAACTTCATTCCACTCGACAGAAGTGAAACAGTACTATTGTTTTAGAGCGCTTCTGGGAGTCTTCATGCTGAGGAGCGGAGTATGAAGCACTCTAACTCCGTTGCCATGCGCGGAGGCTGGTATGAACAAATAACATGTTTGTCGTATCGCGTTTGCTACCACGGCAATCATTCGCGCGCGTCTAAGAGGAGTCAACGACGACTCTTGATGGGTCAGTGGTCCAAAGTTCCACCCCTCTAGCTTCTTTTAGGATTTCACAAAGATCGAACTTGCAAGGAAACTCCATCACCAGCACCGCTCTAGTGCAGAGAGGGACCATGTTTGGTCATGTGCTCATCTGGTCAGCATTCTTCACCCTCCGAGTATACTCTGTTTATCGCGCATCATCGTCGGATAACGTTGTCCTCTATTGGGGGCAATCTGGGGGGCCATATCGGAATTCTCTGGCTGCAACTTGCGCATCAGCAGGTGCTGATGTCCTTGTCCTGTCCTTTTTGACGACTTTCAAGGCTGCTGGAGATCTTCCGATTGTAGATTTCTCACAATATTGCAGTGACAAGTTCACAGGCTCTGATTTACTGAATTGCGTTCAGATAGGCGAGGATATCAAGTCGTGTCAAGACGTAGGAATCAAAGTGCTACTGTCGCTTGGAGGCGCCACCGGCACGACCGGATTCGCTTCTCGAGATGAAGCAGTCTCTTTTGCAAAGTTGATGTGGGACCTATTCGGTGCAGGAGCATCGAGCACGCGACCGTTCGGCGAAGCTATCATAGATGGATTTGATCTGGACATCGAAAGTGGTTCACCAGAATACTATACAGACTTTGTAGAGCACTTGAAACAGAAATATGCTGAAGATGGGAGCAAGACGTACTATGTAAGTGCTGCACCTCAATGCGTGTTTCCAGATGCACACCTATCAGCAGTACTGGATAGTGCTCCATTCGACATGGTCTTTATACAGTTCTACAACAATCCTTGCTCTGTCGATCGCACATTTAATTACGATGTCTGGCACACTTGGGCGAAAACTGCACCTAATCCTCAGGTTAAGCTTTATCTTGGTGTGCCAGCTGCAAAAGAGGCTGCCAGAACCGGCAGTGTAAGTGTAGACCTGCTGTCCACCACAGCGAAAGATCTGCAGTCTCAATATGCATCGTTTGGTGGTGTGATGATGTGGGATGCAAGCTTTTTGAATATTTCCGATTCAGCAAATTACTGTCGAGCGACCAAGGATCACCTGAAACCTGACATCGAAACCACTAATCCAGACTTCATTGGCCCATCTAGCTTATGCGTTACCACGTTTCAGGATATCCCAGTAAAGCCTACAGTCACATTAGCGCTCGTGGCTGAAGATTTGCTGGCTGAAACAAAGAGTGCTACAAGCACGAATTCAATGTCGTGCAGCGCAGAAGGCTCCATGCAGTGCATGCAGGGAGGGTTTGGCACATGTGATCATGGTCAGTGGGTGGTGCGAGCTTGTGCCGAAGGAACAGTCTGTGTCCCGAGCGGAGATAGTATCATATGTGACTTCAGCAGACACTACCGTAGGCACAAGCGACACAGCCATAGAATGCTAAAGTTGTAATGAATAAAGTCTCGGCTCAAAGACCTGAGCGATATACTTGTGCCATACCTTCAGAGATCGGACCTACTTGGCAAAACATAGTGACCAGTGATCTTTCTTGCTTTCAATATGAGAGTCTTATGACAGATCTTATAAGCTTCGAAGGTGAATCCTCTCCCAATGTCGTCATCATAGCGCTTCTTTAGCAAGGCATTGGATGCTCACTAATTAAGCGTTTCCATTCACCAACTTTCTGTGGCGCACTTACACCAAGTTGTGCGGGATATTTCAAAAATCTCCGCGTCTTCGTAATGACTCAGGGGGAAACAACCACAATTGCACTACAGGCTTCCGCGAACATTTGTTTGTTCTATACTCCATTGTTCTCTTGTTCTCGAGAGCCTTTCCATGAGCAGAGCATGTCAAAGGCCGCTCGTGAGCCCTATGCTCGTGATATAGCGAAGCAATCTGAACTGAGTGAGGATAGCTTGTACGATCCTCTAAATCCTCAGACGTACTCGAAGCAGAAACGTTGGTTCTACACCATAATTCTCACGCTTGTCGCATTCAGTTCATTCTGGGCTGCTGGTGCTTATTCGCCTGGTATCGAACATGTGCGACACGAGTATGATGTTTCACTTGAGGTAGCTACGCTTGGTGAGTCGAAGGTACTTATCCTCCAATCGCCTTCTAAATATTGCTAGGAACTGCATTCTATCCACTAGGCTTCACCTTGGGACCTCTTTTGGGGGCTCCAATCTCGGAACTGTATGGCAGGAAGATTGTATTCATGGTCGGTCTACCATTGACCATACTGAGCTGTGTCGGCATAGCTTTGGCGCGTAACATAACCATGATTATCATCTTTCGCTTCCTGACGGCGGTCTTTATCTCTGCCCCGTTCGTAGCCGCTGGGGGAGCAGTGTCGGACCTGTGGCCGTCCCATGAACGATCAATTCCCATATTGGTATATTCTACAGCCCCGAACCTTGCTTCGACTCTCGGTCCTGTGGTGGGTGGCTTCACGAATTATTATCTTGAATCTTGGCGGTGGACATTCTGGATACAGAGTCTCCTGGTAGGTTTCTGTTTGATACTTGTTATCCTTTTCTTGCCAGAGACTTATGTACCGAAACTGAAGAATGAGAAATCTGTCGATTCGCTTGCGGCAAAGAAGAAAATAGTCACAGCAATGCAGCGTCCAGTGATGCTCCTCATTGAAGAACCCATCATACTGGCTGTGTCTATCTATCTAGCATTCATATATGGTTTACTCTTTGGCAGTTTCTCAGCATATCCATACGAATATGTCACAGTTCGAGGGTGGAATGTTCTGGATTCCTCTCTCGCATTTCTTGGCATCTCCGTCGGTATCCTGGTAGCAGCATGCTTGTCACCACTTTTTAAACCACTTCACCGAGCAAATCCCACACCAGAAGGCCGCCTATACCAAGGCTGTGTTGGCGCTATTCTGCTACCAATCTCATTATTTACCTGGGCATGGACTAGCTCAAAGGACGTCAATGCTTTTGGCACAATTGTTGCTGGAGGTGGAATCGGAGCATCTCTACTTTTTCTCTTTCTGTCCATAACGGATTATCTCGTCGATACCTATACTCAATACGCTGCTTCAGCTTTGGCAGCGAATGGAGCTTTCAGAACCTTTGTCTCATTTCTGTTTCCACTCTTCATTCATCAATTATTTGCCAGTCTCGGAACTCAGTGGGCCATGAGTCTCTTCGGATTTTGCTCACTACTTCTGACACCAATTCCGTTTGTCCTAGTGCGCTATGGGCATCAAATCAGGGCCAGGGGTCACTATGCACAAAGTTGAATGACTTCTAATGCTGGTCACAGGTCTTTCTTCACAGCTGCACAGACCCACGGGTCTTTACCAGAGCACGGACCTCGAAGTGACGCATGTATGAAATGCGTCGCGAATCTTGTCGGAGGTCGAAATGAATGGAAGATAGATACCTCGAGATTTCCCAATCTCTTCGGAGGCTTGACACTACGGATCTGCCTTGGTGTTACTCTCTCGAATTTAGTATGAGGAGTTATTTCTGGATTCTAGCATGCCTCCATGCAGAAGCTTATCCTTTGGGCCAGTCTGGCTTGGCTGGACGTGCAAGCATCGCGCAGGGTGCCACGAGCGATCGCATGCTCCAGACTCGGGCAACGCTCGGACAAGACGACGATCCACGTTCAAGAGCAATTTTGGAAGACTTAAGCAATGTTCTATCATTGTTAAAAACTAACGCCGTGGACCAGACGCAGTCTGGACCGAGTCCAGACCCTGAAGCCACCACACACCCAATACCATTGGCGGTCAAACCTGCTTCGAATATCGTCACTCAAGATAACACAAACACGGGATTCCCGCTATTCCCATACATAAGGGAAAGGTTACTGAACGGCTTGACCAGGTTTGTGCCTCTTTTCAACACAGGTTTCCTTAGTAATCTCTTGGGAAACGACTTCGCAGCACAGGCAATACCTGTCTCAATCGGTGTACCAACATTTTCAACAGCAAGCTCTACGAATCCCTCGAAAATATCTGTACAGACTGACACTCAGGACGATACAACAAAAGTCCAGGTCGGAAAACCCTCATCTCCTGGTCTTGCGATATTGCCCATCAAGTCGGGTGATTTACAAGGTATCGCAATCTTGCCTATGCCTTCAAGCGTCTCAAACATTGCTTCTGGCACGACTCTGCAGACCAATACAGATGCAAGCATGAATACGAGTGCATCAACAACAACGACAGCGTCAAAGAGCCCTTCTCCTAATGGCTTCACCAACGGAGTGCAGCACACAATCAACAAGACGCCACAAGGGTCTGGATACCTTGAGGATGGCGTTGCCGACCAACTCAATGCAGCAGCTGTCAATCCTGCAAGTGATGCTTCGACCCAAGAGAATAGCACCCCGGAGTCAATGTGAGTATGGACAAGAGTCTTGCAGTGTGGTGCACTTTCTGTATTCAATCGTATCTTGCTCTCAACCTGAAATTGAACTGTGCTCTGACGGATTTGACGCTATCCTTTGTTCTTTCTCGCCGTAGATGATCTTCAATAATGCTGCAGTCATAGGTGCACCTGCTGTCTAGCTCGGGGAACTATCGTATGGCATGTTGTGTACTGGGAGCAACAAACTGCTATGCATCCAGGGAGCTCTTCCGAAAAACAGCACATTGGGGATGCCTTTCAACAACGCTGCTGTTCCAGCCTTGTTGTAACCCCACCTCTGGAATTGCCTGTTCTCGAACTGTTCATTCCGAGATCACGCTTTGTTTCAGCGGCGCATTTCATCTCCACCACACGATGCGCCTCATGCCGGAGATAACGGGTGTCCAGACCCCGTGACAGCTTGGTATGAAAGTGTGCCAAGGTCGAGGCAGGGATGAGTGGTGGTCAATGGAAGACCGAATTGGGCAAAGAGCTACTCGGGCGAGGCTACGGAAGTAAGGGAAAGGTCGTCTGACGGAAAGCGATGCTGTTGTCGAGGCTGAGACTTAGCTGCTGCTATTGGTGGTCGAGAACTGCGGAGACTCGTGATATGAGGTTGTCAGGTGACTTTTTGAGTCGATGGCAGATCGCCTTGGCCTCCATCTGATTCGTACAATGGTGGCCCGCATTCTGATGACAGCTAATCAAAGTGATCGGCAGCTCCTTCTCTCCACCACTATAAGATGAGAGATTGCGCAAGCGCTAGACTCAATCACCACAAGACAATCCCGGTTTCACATAGGCAGGCACACGACATAGACTACACCTGTCATTCCAGTTCTGAACAACAATAAGCAAGAGCAGACATATATAAGGTGTGTTCCATCACTGGCTTCTTCTTCTTCTGGGCTATACTGACATACACCAGCATGACTCACACGAACCGAATCACAAACTCAGGCCCAAGGCACTCGGACACCAAGGGCCACATCATCGACCCAACCAAGACAAGCAAGAGAGATGGTGCTGGCAAGGGCAACTGGGGATCTCCAGAAGACGACATTCACGATCTACCTGCAGACTTCACCCTCATGAAAGCGAGACGAAGAAGCAACAGCCAGAGCCACAGCTTTGAACGAGAGAAGATGCTGGCCAAATTTGAGGCCGAAGAACTCCCAGAGGAAGTGTACTAGAACCCTGGCACAAACACAAGAATGATGAAGGAGTTTCGCAATTGCTGGTGGGTGTCGATCATGAGGTCTGGTAGGGTTTTTTTGTCATGGTGGGTTTTGAGACGAATGACCACCATGGTGGTAGAATTATAGTGTCATAGCATGATACAGTTACATGAGGACAGATGCCAAACCTGAAACCTTGAAAGTGCCAGTCCAGGTGATCGAGTTTTGTTTACTATCCTAGATATATTTGTCTATGTAATCTATCGGGGCATTTGAAGGATTATCGTATGTGTCCTCGACAATCAGGAGGATTCTTCATAATAATCAACATCATCAGCAACTTCATTGGCAATGAGCAAGCGAATCTCATCTAGCATGGAGCGAGGACCACATGCAATTATAGCTGTCTTTCCAATCGTATCTGCTGCCGCATTGAGGACAATCTCCCTCATCTGTGGTCGTCGATGTACAATGTGACGACCATGAGTGGGAAGGTTACAGGGGTCGCGGGAAGTCACATAGATCGTGATCTCCACTTGGCAATCGATCGATGCTGAATGTATCATCTGATCGATTTCCGGCTGTACCGCTTGGATGATGGAGGGTGATCGAACGATCCAGCTGAATCGAATGCTTGCCATTGGCCGCTGCCGCAGACAGGCTTTCCTAAGGACGGGTAAAATCGCAGTGATTCCCACGCCTGCGGCAATCAGGATCAATGATTGATAGGAGTCGAGACGATATGGCTGAGTTTGTAGGTTGGATTCGATCAGGACTGGTTCTCGCACAAAACCGTGATGATTCATGACGTGCTGATAGAGTCTGCGGGTAAATCCCCTTCTCGCTTTGATCATACATCGTATCCGACAAATGCTAGCATCGACGTCTGAAGAATTCTCTTCATGAGATGCATCGGAGGCAGACTGAATAGAGATGATGTCCTCCTTTTCAAATTCTTCCTCCTTATCATGGCCTGCAGAAGTTACTGCCAAACCGATGACCGCTTCCTCGTCTCTGAGCGAAGCTTTCCGAGAAATTTCATCTTTCTCGCTTTTATGCTGTAGCGACATGATGGTAAAGGGATGGGAATGGTCCCATGACAGTCTTGGAAACCGAAGACGTACTGTCTGACCTGACTGGAGAGATCCTCTTCTAGGCACCTCAATTTCGACTTGCGTAAGCTCGTCCGCCAACGTCGTCAAGGTTGCTGAGCTTGCAAACTTCTTGGCAGAGCGGAAGCCAGAGAGATTGTAGAACAGGACCTGAGAGATCCTTGCTACCACGTCCAAGCCTAGCAAGATGAATCCTGCATATAGCCACATATCCAGATCGAGCTTCCCATTCGTGGCGTACTGTCCATGTAACAAACTTCCCACCATGAAAGCTAATGCACAGATGATATGGAGCCAGATGAACACTGAGTAAAAGAGGTGTCGGAGAATATGGACTGATTGTGCAATGAGCACAAGAGCTGCCACAATAGCAACCACACCGGCCTGAAAGTATGGCATCTTGCACGAGTCCTGCAGGACGTCCAACAATGAAGCGGATCCTTTCACGAGATTGAAGCGAAGCAGATAACAGATGGTATGGGCGCAAGAAAGTCCCAAGACCACTCTCCCAGCCCATCGGTGGAGCAGATTCCATGTCTGATGCTTGATATCGAGGAAGAGGAACAATGGATTGTTTCGCATACCGAGCATGATGACTAACGGCAGATTCGCAAAGGCCAGAATCCCGGTTCGGATCGCTATAAGCTTACAGTACTGTGCGACCGCACTGTCTTGAGCCTCGAAACTCCGATCAACACTGTAATCAAATGCACACAGTAGAATGTTCGACGATACATAGGCAACAATTATCCAGGATTGACAATTCGTCGGCGTGGAACCAAGGAGCAAAGGCAATCTGCTTTTTGATATCCTCTCTGAACTCGTGAACGGCTTTGCAATGGACCATTTATAGAACCACGTAAGTATCTTTGACCTTTTCGAAGATCGAAACAGACGGTGCTTCAAAGCCACAAAGGCCACTTGCAAGCAGATGCATGCCGCGAGAACGATCCAGAGGATGTATGCCGACCGTTTCGAAATCCACACGGCATATTCTATACTGTCCTTGGGTATCGAGGAATCTCGGCGGAATGCACTATTGCCCATCAACAGCACTTGGCCTGTATTGGATGGAGATTGGGACGAACCAGAATGTGGTTATGGAAAGAATGTTTGTTTTGTAGATGCAGAATATCATCATTATGCATCATAGCATCTCTGATCCTCTTGCGAGAAGATTCTTTCTCGCATTCTTTCATCCTTCGTAGCCGTTCCTTGGCAAGACCGGAAGCTTCTGTGGCGTCCTACCGAATTTTGACCGATTTGGTGGATGTGGCTGGCAGAGTTTGCATTGTTCTGACCAGATGCGGGTAAATCGTGGAGCCGATTCAGGTTACACCCGTCTGAGAAGTTCCCGATACTGTGTTTGTGGCCGCGCCATAAGCCAGAAGCGTACTTTTCGTTCTCCAACCTCCGCTCCGTCGACATCGGAGTATTGGTAACGGACCAGACGGCAAGTTGACCGCTCGTCCTGACGCGTACCCTCTTTCGAGGTCTCTGAGGACATGAGAAGCACACGGATTGCTACCAAGTGGCTTGTGGCTGAAAGTAATCGTGTGCATATTAGCCTGATTGATACGGATGACAGGCTCCGCAGACTTCTTTCGTTGAGGACAAGGACATTCTTGCTACATGTTGCTCGCACCATGAATTTGTCGCGTCTCCATCCAGCTCGTGATGAATGGAATTGCCCAATACATTCCGCATGCATTCAGACACGGCCCTCTTTACATCTCGCTAAGCTTTCTGTGTGGCCACAAAAAAGCTCGGACCTGAAAAATTAAGTACAAATGTACACATCAAGCACCACTGCATTGGCCTGTTTTGTGCCATGTACGCGCAAACACATCAGCTATTGGTAGTTCGACGAGTGGTACATATGTCTCCACTCCATCCGCCGAAGAGAATGGCTCAATCGGCGGCTCTGTGGTGTAGCAGCTCGTACCCAAGCACATTTTTGTGATTGCCACGGGAGAATCGATGGACGCTCTGACCATTGCTAAGTGCATATAAACTCAGTACTGCAGCAGAATGTGACAGTGTACTCATTACTGATGCAGTTCGACAAATTACTGCTGGCGTGCCTCTCAGGCCGAATATTGGCTCATGCGAGTCCGGCTCAAGATCAACCGAACACCTCCGTAGACTGGAAAGCCCTTCACGGATCTGTTCATATTGGGAAAAGAGACAATAGCTTGATTGTGAGCTTGTGCCGAGAGTTGAGAGACTATTGTTGACGTGTATAGAAGGTCGTCGTCGACGAATTGAAATGGGAAACCCAAATCCTGCCTACAGAAGCCAAAGTGCTTAAAACCACTTCTTCTGTTGTCTATCCGGTTAAGACTTGTCGAGGTGTCACAGTCTCTCAGTCCTCAGCTATAGTGAAGACACTCACCTCGACCGTTTCTAGCGATATCATAGTGCCAATTCCAACTAATGTACAGGTCACGCAGACCCTTACTGTCAGTAAAGGCTCCCAAGTGGCCACAACAGCAAGGGTCTACACAGTACCATCTCCCGCGACCGGTAATGGCAAATGGATGCCAGGGTTTGACATCAACACCGACTACACCAAGAACATGCCAGCCGGGACGCTGAAACATTTCGATCTAACCATCAATGATGATACTGTGAGATCAATTTCTTGTAGTTGATCAGCTTGAAGACTCATGAGTGATTAGATTCTGGCACCAGACGGTATCAGCCGACCAGTACAAGTATGGAATGGACAATTCACTGGCCCGGACATTGTCGTTGACTGGGGTGACACGATTGAAGTCACTGTCACAAACAGATGCAAGCTAAATGGGACTTCGATTCACTGGCATGGCTTCACACAAGCTGGATCAGTCGAAATGGATGGTGTGCCGTAAGTAAAGCTAAATGGACACCTGACGACGCAAGCTGACCTGCCAATAGTGGTGTAACACAGTAAGACGACACTTCAAGCAGGGCATAGCATGAGCTAAGTCACCAGATGTCCAATTCCGCCTGGCGGTCAATACACCTACAGATTCAGAGCTGATCGATACGGCACTTCCTGGTATCATTCTCACTACAGCGTGCAGGTAAGTAAAACTGTCTGGTTCACCACGACAAGCACTCATCAAGGAAGTATGGCAATGGTGCTTATGGTAAAATCATTGTCAATGGGCCTGCGTCGCATGATTATGATTTCGATCTCGGAGGCTTTACGTTGGGTGATTGGTATCATCAAGATTCATTCATTGGCATGCGTCGTTTCTTCGCTGCTGGTCCACCGGCGGCCGATAGTGTGGTCATCAATGGCAAAGGCGTATACATTGATCCTGTCTCTGGGCGTCGGACTGGTACTTATGAGGAGCTGACAAAGAACCAAGCTTTCGTGCCTGGCAAGAGATACAGGATCCGCTTGATAAACACCTCGACTGATACCAAGTACGTCTTTTCAGGTAAAGTCTTCCATCAGTGGGCGCCTCGAGATGTGAAACTAATGATATAGTCGACGGGCATAACGTACTTCAAAGCTCCATCAAAAGGATCCTTTAGTTGACGGCTTGTAGATGACAGTCATTCAGACGGATTTTGTGCCAGTCGTTCCATATGATACCGACCATCAATTTATCGGCATTGGCCAGCGCTACGATGTAATTGTAACAGCTACTACAGCATTTGCAAAACAGAATGTGTGGTTCAGAGCAACACCACAATTGGCTTGTGGTGATAACGTCATATCGAACGCAACAGCAAGGGCCATCGTAAGGTACATGGATGCACCGATCAGTGAGCCATCGACTGCTGAAGTTGTATTTGCAACCACCTGTCGGGATCCTCCAATGTCACAACTGGTGCCTGTTGTACCGTTGAACGTCTTACCAGCACATCAGCAGATGGATATTTCGGTCACACTGTTACTGAACAAGACGAACGATCTCGTTTTCGATATTTCTGGAACTGCTTCTGCAAACGGTCAACCATCGAGTTTGTATCTCGATTACAAGTATATATGCCTCCAGATCCGCGGCTTATGGCTAACATATGAAGCAATCCTTCTTTACACATTGTCAACGATGGTTTCAAGAACTTTCCATCCCAGTACAACGTTGAATTCGTGAATGGAGGAGCGACCGATTGGGTAAGAAGACCTGAGACGTGATTGACTCTTGTTCCTAATCAAGCAAGGTATATTTCAATATCACCAACAACAACCCTATTCCACATCCATTCCATGTACTCAGACCAGTCATGCAGTGTTGTGCCAAGGCTGACAATGAATAGCTCCATGGCCATGACTTTTCCATCCTGTCACAGGGTGATGGACCATGGGATGGGGTAGCGACTACGAAGAATCCTCCCCGCCGAGATACGGCCATGGTATCAGCCGGCGGTCATCTTGTCATGGGATTCCAGTCCGACGTAAGTAGAGGCTCGAAGCCCGTGACCTCACTGCTGATCGGCGATATAGAATCCCGGTATCTGGATGTGTCATTGTCACAGTACGACTTCTCATCAAGATGACGAGTAGCTAGACTGACATGATAGTTGTATGGCATGTCGGAGCC
The DNA here is from genome assembly GCA_004000165.1 of Taphrina sp. SM11. Classification (NCBI taxonomy): domain Eukaryota; kingdom Fungi; phylum Ascomycota; class Taphrinomycetes; order Taphrinales; family Taphrinaceae; genus Taphrina; species Taphrina sp. SM11. The sequence goes on along the minus strand of RHDT01000296.1, from coordinate 34,756 downwards.
GGTCTTGGACTGCAGTTCGTCGAGAATTACGACCAAATTAGCACTATTGCCAATGCCGCAACCACATACCAAAATTGTGATGCTTGGGGACTCTATACAAAGTACAATCTGGTTTTGCAGGAGGATAGCGGAGTGTAGAACAACTGGCTTATACATTCAGCAACGCAATCAGTAGATGCGTGCGCTGTGTGGCTCTGGTAGCCATTGATAGATCGTATGTCAGCTGAAACACAAGCGTCAAGCTTCTAGAAGTATTATAATAATGCATACAGACTTCAAAATCATCGTGAGGCCTCCACATGAAGCCTTGACAGTGAGGCATGTTCTGCGACACGTGTTATCCGCCTCCACAATGTTTGATGCACCTTGCACTTCTTGATCATAACTTCAATCAACCACGAAGTATACATGGCCCTATATCAATCGGACGTCCTTTGTACAGTCACAATTCTTTGACCAAGGAAAACGATCGCAAGCGGATCAGTCCTTTCGAAAATCGGAGCATAGCACGAGGGATTTTGTTGGATATAGCATGCTCGTATTGTTGATTGGCGATCTTCATGTGCCGGCGCGGGCTCCAGACATTCCACAAAAGGTAATGCCACAATAAGGCGAGACTCTACTTGCTTGTCGATACTCTGATTTGCTGACTGGAGCTTAGTTCAAGCGTCTGCTCGTTCCTGGGAAGATTTCTCAGATCCTGTGCACGGGCAATCTGACGGATTCCGAGACTTATGAATTCTTGAGACGTATAGCGCCCGATTTGCTCGTCGTCAAGGGCGATAGCGATGAGCTTCCGAACCTCCCATTGTCTAAAGTCGTCACTCATGGTGCCTTTCGAATCGGCTTCACAAACGGTTTCACGATTGTGCCAAATTCCGATGCCGACGCACTCTTGATTACAGCACGACAGATGAATGTGGATGTCCTCATCTGGGGTTCTTCCCATCGCTTCGAAACCTATGAGTTGGAGGGCAAGTTCTTCGTGAATCCGGGTAGTGCTACAGGCGCTTTCAGTCCTGGTTGGTGGGCTGATGGTGAGGAACCGGTGCCGAGTTTCGTGCTCATGGATATTCAAGACAACAAACTGATCTTGTATGTATACCAGCTCATCAACGATGAGGTCAAAGTAGAGAAATTCAGATTCGAGAAGAATGTAGCGTCAATCACATGAATGGCATCTAATGAAAGTCATCACTAGAATACAGCTTGTGTAAATATAAATGTATAAAGAGGCTTCGATGTCGTATGAAAACCTCGGTTACGACGAGTTTCGCCAAGATCAGACTTGACCTGCCACTGTACTCGAGACATTGTCTTATTATCCGGTTTAGCAACTGAGCTTCGAAAAACACACTAGAGATTTCCAGCGTCTGCAGAGCTTATACTGTTTACCAATTGTGCAATGGTTGTGCTTTCGAGCTAGAGAAAACAAAGGATCTGATTGAGATGCGGGACCGGGGTCTGAACAGAATTGCAATGTCGGTAATTCGAAATTAGGATGCGATATATGTACCAGATGCATATCTGATCATATGGCCGCTCAGTTCACATAGACACGGCGATCATGCTTCTGGAAAAACGAGGATCGCCTTTCATGAATCCATGTGAGAAAGTAATTTATCGTACAGGCCTGTTATGTTGCGGCCTGTTCTCCTATAGTGGCGCCTAGAACGTCTTTCCATATAGCAGTGACACCTTCGGCGAGATTGTGAAATGTTTCAGATTCTTTCTCTCGATGTATATTCGGAATGTTACAATTCACACTGATAGACTTCAATGGACTATCATTTGAGGCAAGTTGTTTCTTTGCAGAGTGTAGCTCAATCTCAGCTTTCCGAATTTGTGACTCGAGTTCTTTCTTCTTCTCCCTCAATTCGAAAAGAGTTCTTTCCTGCCGAGCCAATGCCAATAGGTGAATAGAGCGGTCGTCTGATGTCGTGTCGCAATCTTGTTTCAATGGAGAAGGTGGTCTGTGCCGTACAGGAGCTTTCGAATAGGAACGATCTGGAGAGATGGCTCGCGAAGACAACTGATTCGAACGCAACTCAACACTATTCCGAGCGAGGTAAGACATGAGTCTTTTCTAGTCACTTCGAATTTGCCGGATGAGCACTCTTATATTCGACCGTAGGGGAACGATCACGACATGTATAAGCTCGACACGCCCATCTACAGTCAATTGTACCACAAGCTATGCACTGTTGCACGATGCTGCGCTGCGCTCCGCTGTATGTTATGGATTTTGTATTGATCTTGCATGCTACGGTTGCCCCACACATGTGCAACGTTCTTCTGAGATATATATATCACGTGAATCCACGAGCTGTACGAGATGATCTCGCGAACTCAAGATCCACTTCTATAGATCATAAAATCCTGGCTATAGCACAACTTAGAAGTTCATCATATTCATTTCTGTCTACTATGCAAGTTCAATTGTTATGAGGCGCATGAGATTATCGAAAGCTATCAGAGACGCTCGTAAAACATGCGATAAATAGGACGCGCCCATCATGTCCTTGCAAGCGCTCTTTGATTCAGATGACGCCAAAGCTCAGTTGGCGATACTGAATGATTTCAGAGCCACTCTGGAGAGTACAACAGATGTTGAGACATTGGATAAACTTCAGATAGACGGCATTCCTCTTCTCTTGAGACTACTACAGGAAACGATACCTTCATATACATCTTCATCAGTTGTACATCAAACACGTTTATCTGTCGTTGAGAACATACATCGTTTCTCCTTCAATGAGGCCTTTAAGCCTCAGATACAAGAAGTCATGGTTACTATACTCGATCTCTTGAAGAACGACAATGAAGAAATTGCATGCGTTTGCCTCAAGATCTTTATCGATTTACACAAGGCATACAAGACGAGCATCGAAGAGTTTGTCCAGCCATTTCTCGATGTCGTACTCAAATTGTATCAGAACATGCCTGACACTGTCCGCGAATCTTTTACGGATAACAACATGAATGCGCAGACAGCAAGACTCGCTCGATCAGTCACCTCACAATCCCCACAGGCTGCAAATTCGCCTATAGCTAGCGAACTACAGGATGTCAACGTCGTTACCAATAAGCCGCTTAATGCATCGATGAAGAGCTTCAAAGTTCTTACGGAATGTCCGATAATCATAGTCTTATTATTTTCAACATATCGGCAATGCGTCCAGACAAATCTTGTTGCATTCACACCAGCCATAATCGAAATGCTTTCATTAAAGGCACCGTCCTTGAGAGAGGCAAGTAAAGCTGGTCGCAAGCAGATTTTTGCCGACTTCATGTTGGCACAAATCAAAACCCTGTCTTTCCTCGCTTATGTCCTACGAGGGTTTACAGCTTTTATGAAAAAGTACGCAACTGTCATCCCACAATTTGTCCTGCATCTCTTAAACGAATGTCCTCCTGAAATGTCTGCTGCTAGGAAGGTAATTTTTGAGGTTGACTCGCGTTCCCATGGCTGACAATCGCAGGAATTACTCGTAGCCACGCGGCATATTCTATCGACAGAATTTCGTACTGCATTCATTGACAAGATCGAATTACTACTCGACGAAAAAGTATTGGTGGGTAACGGAGTTACGAGTAGAGACGCCCTGCGGTGAGAGCCATGTCACATTTCCTGAGCCTTGCCTGATCTTCTAGGCCATTAGCATATAGTATGCTTGCTGATCTCATTCATCATGTGCGTGCGGAATTAAGTTATTCACAAATCCGCAAAACAATACTGGTATATTCCACAAACTTGCTCGATCAGTCCTTGAGTCCTAGCATTCAGACAATGTCTGCTAAACTTCTGCTCAACATGATCGACAGGATAATGAAATTACCAGATCAAGCGAATAGTCGCCAAGTGTTGATGTTGATCTTGACCAGCTTCACGAAGAAGATTACAAGCCTGAATGCTGTACTCGAATGTAAGACAGGTAATATGGACCAACTAGACTGTATGAGAATGCTTCGTGAGCAGGGCATACATATCGGAATGCCTGTAGCTGATCAAGAAGTTGATCTTCATCGTGGTAAGCTCAAGAATGAAATGATTTCAACAAAAGTACGGGCACTAAATGATGCAGATGGCAAGGCACTCTTCAAAAATCTGATGATAGGGTTGAAGACTGTTCTTTTTGGCCTTAAGAGTTGCAATCCAACTGCTCCTACAAGTACTTTGACTAGTCAGCAATGGGCTGAAACTGTACGAGGGTTGAACTCTTATGATCTGTGTGTTTTCACAGATCTATTTACCCAAGGCTCGAAAGGATTCGCATTCTATCGTACGGAGACTTTGCCAGAGAAAACTAAGCTAGGCGATCGGGCGTTGCTTGATGGACCGATCAGTCTATTGTCCCCAAATTCTAAGGAGGAGAAAGACATCCTCGAGACTTTTGCCACTGTCTTTATCCATCTAGATCCGGCAGCATTCCAGGAGATTTTGGACTTCAGACTACCATCTTTCTATGAGCAGATCATGAACAACTCCATCCTCCTCCATATTCCCCAGTTTTTCCTCACGAATGATGCAACATCACCGGCTTTTGCTGGCTTGCTCTTACAATTTTTGATCGAGAAATTACCGGAACTTGGGTCTGCTGATTCACTCCGAAGCTCAATACTTCTAAGGCTCTTTAAGATGTGCTTCATGGCTGTCACGATGTTTCCAGATCTGAACGAACCAATATTACAACCTCATCTCGCCAATGTTATCATTCAGTCTATGAAGTTATCAGCACAGTCGGAGAATCCCATCAGCTATTATATTCTTATGAGGGCCCTGTTCCGTAGTATCGGTGGGGGGCGGTTCGAATTGCTCTATAAGGAAGTTTTGCCACTCTTGCAGGTCTTATTGGAATGTTTGAATACTCTGTTACAGGCTGCAAGGAAACAGCACGAAAAGGAATTGTTCGTCGAGCTCTGTCTCACTGTTCCGGTCCGCCTGAGTGTGCTTCTGCCATACCTCAGTTACCTCATGAAGCCACTCGTCATCGCCTTGACTGCCGGCTCCGACCTCGTTACACAGGGTCTTCGTACCCTAGAACTCTGCATTGATAATCTCACTCAGGAATTCTTGGACCCGATTCTGGCCCCTGTGCTACCGGAGCTGATGCAAGCTCTGTGGTCTCATCTTCAACCTCTGCCCCATAGCCATCACCACAGCCACTCAGCCTTACGCATCTTGGGAAAGATGGGGGGACGGAATCGGCGATTCATTGACGCATCGCAGTCATTCGAAACAAAGACATGCGAAAATGATCTACCAAAGATCGGAATTTCTTTTCATGGTTCAAGTCAGTCGCATAATTTTGCATGGACTGAGTTCCTTCCATTTGCATCTGATATTATACAAGATCCGAGGATGAGTCTAGTCTATAAGGAAAAGGCCTATTCACTGCTAGCCAGCACACTGAAATTATTCGTACATCCAGATGACCTCTCGAAAGATTTTCCGGCTCAAATCCGTGGCGTCACCAACGAGCTGGTGCAAAAAGCCCATGGAGCTGATGTCAACTTAGGAACCATTTCAGCAGATCCTCCTACCATCTATAGCAATCCGCCAAATTCTGCTGCCAAGCTGATAAGTCGACTAAGAATACAAGAAAATGTCCTCAAAACGACACTTCTGGGAGTCTTTCGTGCCGCTGCGGTACCTGCTTTGGCAGAGGACAGCCGCGATCTAGTTCTTCACCTGACAAAGCACTTTGTTTTGCTTCATCTTATGCAAACTCACACCGATATGATCGCACAGAATGCTCCTTTCTCTATCGACTCAGTCGATTCCGAGCTCTACATTAGCCCCGGTGTGTTCCTGGAAGTATTGGTCACAACCCTTAGCTCGGATAGCGATGAGATCAGGGCTCTGGCCAAGGACAGCATTCAATGTATACATGAAACTTGTGGTCTCCTTCACGGATGTACGGAAGGAGTGTCACAACTGCCCATCTTGTCGGATCTTGTTGCAAAACTATGTCATTGCTGCTTTGCAGAAGAATGGTACATGAAGGCAGCAGGAGTGCTCGGAATCTCGATTTTGATAGATGATTTGCAGATGGATTCTACATGGTACCAAAGCCATCAAGTCGATATGGTTAAAGCACTTCTGTATGTCATCAAGGATATCATGCCCGAAATCCCTACGTCATGCACTACGGAGGCAATTCGCTTACTGGCCAAGATCGTGCTTCACAGTCACGAAGATTCGGAGCCTAGTAAGCTTATTGCTAGTCCCTTAGTCGCTATACTGATCTCTGAATTGGCAAATCCGAACGGTAAAGTTCGAGAAACCGTCCAGGAGCTCTTCTCTTGTATATCAAGGCTCACATCAACTTCAATACCAGAAATTCTGAAACCAGTATCGGAACGTCTGTTAGCACCGATCTTTACGAAGCCGCTTCGTGCTTTACCATTCGCTATGCAGATCGGACACATCGATGCAATAACGTTTTGTTTGTCTCTATCTCCATCATTCTTGGACTTTAATGATGAGCTACTGAGACTGCTGCATGAAGCCTTGGCACTGGCAGATGCTGACGATGATGCACTCGTCAGTGTTAATCGCACTTCGCAATACAAGAGTTCATCGGCGTTGGTAAACTTGCGTATTGTGTGTATCAAATTACTTACAATCGCTGTCTCTTCCTCAGAATTTAGCGCTCCGCAGCAAGTGACTAGCAGAAACCGAATAATTGCTGTTTTCTTCAAATCGCTATATTCCAAGTCTGCGGAAGTAGTTGAGGTGGCTAATCGTGGCCTGAAACAAGTTTTGTCTCAAAATCAAAAGTTACCAAAAGACTTGCTACAAGCAGGTTTACGGCCTATTCTGATGAATCTATCCGATCACAAAAGACTGACGGTCCCCGGTTTAGAAGGTCTTGCTCGACTATTAGAATTACTAACAAACTATTTTAAAGTCGAGATCGGTAAGAAGCTTCTTGATCATCACCGAGCTTGGGCAGAACCACCGATGTTGCAAAAAATAGCCGGTAAACCATTGCTCGACCAACAGGTCATAAGAGTTCTAGCTGCGATATTGAATATCTTTCACCTGCTTCCACCATCAGCACACATGTTCATGGATGAGCTTGTGCAGGCAGTCTTCGGCTTGGAAGCACAGCTACGACGAACGAAGTCTAGCCCACTCAGGCAGCCATTGCTACGATTCATCAATCGATACCCTGCCGAAAGTTGGGATTACTTTCAAAAGAAGTTAGATGATCAACCAATAGCACATTTCATGTCTCAAATCGCCGATGAGCCTGAGAGTGGTCCACTACGGGATGTCATGAAAAAAGACCTATCGAAAGTTCTCGGTGATATGAGAAGCGCAGACGGCTCCGTGGCTCACGCACGTCTGCCTGTTTTGATCAGAACTTGTTGGACAATGAGTAAGCATGATCCAACGATATTCAGTGACTTGGCTACCATGGACTTGCTTGTTGAATTATACAAACAGATGATCGACAAGCAGTCTACAACTTATGGTCATGAAATTGAGCAAATTGGCGATCAGATAATTGAATTGTATGTCAACTACTTGGTTGCGAATCCGTCTAAAACGAGTGCTGGGCTTCTGTCCATAATACAAGCACAATCCGAGGTTCTAATCAGTAGTGCAAACCTACTTGACCGGTACATAGCTGAGAATGTACTAATCAGTGGCACAGAATCTACCAAGCGTCATCTTCTCATGAAGGCGATCGACACATTCGCGGAGACAGCCTGTTCTCAGTCCTTCAAGGTGGCTGTCTTCCGAAGAATTATTAATCCTATCATCATGTCTGAGCAATCTGCAACCGTTCTTCACAAGGGAGTGGTAGACAAAACGACTATGGAGTATGTACACACCAAAATCTGGAAAGTGGCCTTGAGCGATTTCGGAGAAGATTTAATCTGTACCACTGACACCTTACGTGTTGAGGTTTTGCAAATGTCTACGTTGCTGCTGCGAAACCACACTCTTCTCGTTTCTGAAGTACGAAAAGATGTTATCAAATTTGCATGGAATTATATCAAATTGGATGATATAACGACGAAGAATGCTGCATATGTGTTTATCTGCTATTTCATTGTCGCCTATGAGACACCAGCAAAGATGGCCGCTCAGATCTATTTCGCACTTCTACGCACTTCGCAGCCGGAGGCGCGTCACCTTGTAAAGCAAGCCCTCGATGCCCTGGCTCCTGTGTTGACCAAGCGCATCCCATCAGGACCCGATACGAGGTCACCCAGTTGGGCGAAATATTCCCGCAAGGTCTTGCTGGAAGAGAATAATACACTGCAATTGGTACCAGTCTTCCAATTCATCACGCGTCACGTTGACCTATTCTCGATATGCTGTGACCAATTCGTCCCGCAAATCATGTCTGCGATACCGAAACTCGCATTTCCACAAAATTCAACTATTGAATCCAGAAACGTAGCCCTTGACCTCCTCGAGACCATTCTGCAATGGGCTCAGAAGGAGGAGGATCCTCAGAGAGCAATAAAGCAAGACAGTCCTGAAATCAGCAATATCATAACCGCACAATTTGGCACAATGTTGCGATTAACAGTAAGATTCATGTCTATTCCAGCAGAAAACTCACGTAAAGACTACCACAAACGTTTGCTAGAGATCCTACGAAAGGTTGTGAGTACGGAGGCAGATCTCGATCTCACCACACCACTAGCCAGCCTTGAAGCCAATCTCATGGAATTTGATGATAAGTCTCCTGGACTTGCAATCAGCGCCTTGGAAGCCATGGCTGTGATCCACAGCCAACAAACACAGTCTTTCATATATTCTCGAATAGCGTCGATCAGTGCTTCCATCGAGAGGCCGCTCAAATCCGATAATCTTGGGCTCCAAATTGCCTTGCAGCCAGTTCTGTGTTCTGTTTTGTCATCGATCCCAGAAAACACAGAGACCACTGAATCCTCCGATGACCACATCGCTGATCTGAGGACAAACTTAATAACAGCAATTCAAGAATTAATACAAAACAACGGTACTCTACCCTGCGCCATCTTACTTCTCAAGAGTCTGGCTGCTCATGCACCTCAAAGTCTAGATAGTCTCGTTTCCTTGATGATGAAGACATTCAACAGCTTGATCAAGGAGCATATCGGTACTCGTTCTCAGCCCCAAACGGCAACTCCAGCCGCGTTAGACAAGGAGCCGACCGTAATCACAAGTGCAGCTTTGTCAACAGATGTTGACGCTAATCACGATTCAATTTACGCTCTTCTGGACCTGATGTCAGCACGCATGATGCATTTAGGAGAACAAAGGAGATTCTTCTTGGCAGCGATAGCACAACTCATTGAGAAATCCCCAAGCTCTAAGCTTTGCTCGTACATCCTATCTCTTGTGTCCGCTCAAGTGATTGAAAAGAAAGAGACTTTCCCAACAGTGAAGGAGAAAGTCTCCCTTCTTTTGAAGATGACGAGCTTCGAGGGCCGTGGTGACGAAGAGCTTGTCAATCAATACTTGCGATTGATTATCATCATTTACAAGGACCCTAGTATAGCACGTACCGAACTGACAGTCAGGTTGGAACAGGCATTTCTTATGGGAACACGAGCACGGGATTATGAAATTCGTACAGAGTTCATGAAGATTTTCAACAGCAGTATGTCGCGATCACTTTACACCAGGCTAAACTATATCTTCGGGGTCCAAAATTGGGAAAGCCTGTCGACGCACTACTGGATTCATCAGGCTACAGGACTTCTGCTGGGATCTGTGGCGATGGACAAGCAGATTCAAATAGATGATGTAACACATAGGCTACCCATGCTAGCCAAGTTGCATGCTTCGAACAACGACCAAGTCATGGTTGATGACAAGCTGGAGTCTTTCATCGAAGATCACCAATCTTTCTTGAATAGCACTGCTTCTTGCGAGGCAAGCCAGATTCTAGATTCAATAGGTGAATTACAGCACTTGGATGATCATCATAGCGCCAAGCTCTGGATTGAGCTCATACCTTCAGCATGGTCATCCTTGACAAAGAAAGATCGTCACGAAATTGCCAAAGCTGTTACGATACAGTTGTCGAAAGAGTATCATCTACGGCAGGTTGATAAGCGCCCGAATGTTATTCAAAGTATGCTACAAGCTCTATCAAGATGTGACCCGCCAATCTCTATCCCTCCACATCTTGTCAAATACCTCGGAAAGTCATTCGACGCTTGGTATACTTCCGTGGACCTACTCGAACGCTCGGTAGCGCAAAGTCATATCGAAGAATCCCTCACCGGTTTGCAAGAAAGCACTCTTGATGCCTTGACCGAAGTTTACGCGTCTCTGTCTGAAGACGATATGTTTTACGGTCTCTGGCGCATTAGATGCAAGTATTCTGAAACTAACACAGCCATCTCGTATGAGCAAAATGGCATGTGGGATAAAGCTCAGCAATTGTATGAACAAGCCCAAGTCAAGGCACGCACGGGAACTGTACCATTCTCGGAACCCGAGTACACTCTCTGGGAAGACCACTGGATACTATGTGCACAAAAGTTGCAGCAATGGGATGTGCTTACTGATTTGGCGAAGCAAGAGGGCTACTCGGATTTGTTACTCGAATGCGCGTGGAGGATTTCTGACTGGACCAGCGATCGGGAACCACTCGAAGCCTCCATTCGATCATTAATGGATGTGCCAACACCACGTAGATACACGTTTGACGCCTTCATGACACTACAGAAGGTCCAGGCTAAGCTCGAATCAGTACAGGAATTTCAGCGGATTTGTGACGATGGTATGCAACTGTCCCTCCGTAAATGGCACCAACTTCCAAGGACCATTTGTCAGTCGCATATCCCTCTACTACAGTCATTCCAGCAATATGTGGAACTCCAGGAAGCCTCTCAGATTTACGGCAGTCTTGCGACTACACAAGCCCAGAATCTCGAGGCGAAATCTCATGAATTGAAGCATATCTTACAAACGTGGCGAGAACGGTTACCTAATTTCTACGATGATATCAATGCATGGAGTGATTTGGTCGCTTGGCGACAACTGGTCTTTGCTATGATTAACAGAGTCTATCTACCCTTAGTCCCTGCACTGCCACAGCCAACAGGGGCAAACAACAACAGCAGCGCTACATCTTTTGCATACCGTGGCTATCATGAGACCGCGTGGATCATAAATCGATTCGCCCATGTTGCTCGAAAGCATCAATTGCCGGATGTGTGCATAAATCAACTGACTAAGATCTATACTCTTCCCAACATTGAAATTCAAGAAGCCTTTCTAAAGCTCAGGGAGCAAGCGAAATGTCACTACCAGAATACTGCCGAACTGAATCAGGGCCTAGAAGTGATCAGCAACACAAATCTGATGTATTTCGGCACGCAACAGAAAGCTGAATTCTTCACACTCAAAGGCATGTTCCTCGCGAAATTGAAGCTTAACGACGAAGCCAATCAAGCTTTTGCCACAGCAATTCAAATCGATCTGACATTGCCAAAAGCTTGGGCTGAATGGGGACAATACAGCGACCGGCTGTTCCAGGACGACCCTACTGAATTGACCAAAGCAGGAAATGCTGTTAGCTGTTATTTGCAGGCTGCGGGTTTGTACAAGAACGGTAGAGCACGAAACATGCTTAGCAGGGTTCTCTGGTTGCTTAGCTTGGATGACAGCGAAGGTACAATCGCGAGCGCTTTTGATTCCTACAAGGGAGAAGTGCCTACATGGTACTGGATCACATTCATACCACAATTACTCACATCGCTATCTCATAAGGAAGCGCGCCATGCTCGACAAGTCCTTATTCGAATCGCAAAAACGTTCCCACAATCATTACACTTCCAATTACGAACTACGAAAGAGGACTATGCTGTAATTAAGAAACAAGCACTAGCCGCCGCTCACAGTGCCTCGACTTCGAATGTAAAGGTTGGTAATACTATGGCTGAGTCAACGACACGCCCGAAGGAAGGAGAGGAAGGTCAACCGCTAGTGGAAAATAAGGCAAGTAAGAATGAGGGAGCACTCATACAGCCAACCAATTCAGCACCTACCGGATCTAGCATCATCAATGACTCGAATGCATCCCAAAGCCCACATACTCAAGCTGGTGTACAGAATAGACAACCTTGGGAGCATGTTGATGAAATCATGGCAATCCTAAAAACCGCATATCCACTGTTAGCATTGTCTATGGAGACCCTAGTAGACCAGGTACAACAGAGATTCAAATGTCATGCAGACGAAGATGCATACCGACTGATCGTCGCACTTCTGAATGACGGGGTGCAGTATATCGGTCGTTTGGTGGCAGTCAATGCCGAAACCAAATTGCCACCAGCGACACAAGCCAATATTACTCGATTTGCAGAGAGCGTACTCCCGAAAAACATCAAAGCCGCCTTCGAGCAGGAATTTGTACAGGGAAAACCAAATCTACAGGAATATGTTGCCAAGCTCAGAAAGTGGCGCGACAAGTTCGAAGTTATTCTTGATCGTAGGCCTCAAACACAACAGCTGGAACAAGTCAGTTCTTACCTCAGTGAATTTCAGTACCAGAAATTCGATGAAGTCGAGGTTCCTGGGCAATATTTACAGCATCGTGATAACAACACGGATTTCATACGCATAGACAGGTTCATGCCAAGCCTGGATGTAGTACGGGGCAATGGCATTTGCTACCGACGAATCACAATGAGAGGTCATGACGGTAGTAAGCACCAGTTTGCGATTCAATACCCTGCAGCGCGGCATTGTAGGCGCGAGGAAAGAATCATTCAACTCTTCCGCATTCTCTCTGGAGTCCTCGCCAGGAGGAAAGAAAGTCGAAAGCGCAGCTTGTCTTTCCACTTGCCTGCTGCCATTCCATTGGCACCACATATACGAATTGTGCAGGACGATTCGACTTACATATCTTTGCAGGGGATTTACGAGGACTATTGTGCAAGGACTGGTCAGCATAAAGACGATCCGCTACGGCTTGCCACAGAAAGGATCCAGCAAGCGCCAGAAGCGCAGAACAACGTAAGTCATGGACACGAGGCGTCGTGCGTAAGCTGACTTTTAGAAAACCGCATTGATTGATTTGAAGGTCGACATCCTAAGTACAATACAGAAAAATCTGGTACCAGACACCATAATCCTTGAAGTGAGTGATTCAACGAGCAGTTTCATTTTATCAGCTGCTAATATCTTCAAGTTCTTTAAAAAGTCCTACATTTCATTCTCTGAATTCTGGCGGTTTCAGAAGAAATTCAACCAACAATATGCGAGTCTTACGTTCATGACATACATTATGAATATTAACAATCGCTTTCCCCATAAATTATTCATCTCACGCAGAACCGCTCAAGTCTGGGGCACTGAGATTCTCCCTGGCATGGCGCCGAACAATCCTGTCTTCCAGAATTCCGAAACTGTGCCATTCCGATTCACGCCAACGATACAGACACTAATGGGCAAAATTGGTGTCGAAGGCGTCTTTTCTTGTTCCTTGATGGCCATAGCTCGAAGTCTCACTGAAGGCGAGGTGAGACGCTGCGCGTAAATCACAATAGTTCCCCACTAACAGAGCTAGTTTGAACTGGATCAACATCTAAGCGTTTTTGTTCGAGATGAGTTGATTACCTGGTTTACGCAACAACATCGTCCAGTCACTCAAGAAACTCAATTGCCTGAGAAGGTGGCCTTGAACGTCGCACAGATTGTGAAGCGTGCAGCATCTTTATCGCAAACTACGAGCGGAACCAATCTACCAGCATACCAGACAATAATTGATCTCATCTCCGCTGCCGTGAATCCGAGGAATCTGGCACAAATGGACCAATTGTGGAGCGTAAGATCTCCTTGAGCACTTTCGCCTGCCAATGCTAACATCGATAGCCTTTCCTATAAGCCATTTTTGGTCGTCGTCGTCCATGACAACTGTCAAGGACTTAAAGGCACGTTCATTTGGGATGGACCTTCTCATTGTCAATCCTGTCATTAACCATCTTTCTCTTCTACATATTTACTTTAATCCAATTTCCACTAGCGTAGTGGTAGGCCGGAGTGATGACAACTCACCCTGAATGTATCGAGCGTCATTCAGGCGGCCGGATAATGTCTAACTCTACCGCTGCAATCGTAGTTAGCCTATTGCATTACGATCTCATATCGGCTTACTGTTATATGACAGGCAATTCAGACACTTTGCCCCTATGAAATGATATGGCACTGTGCTCTTAGAAGAACAATCATTGCACAGTATCTTGGCTTTCCATGAGTCATCTATGTGATTAGTGTCTACCATCATATCAAATGGGGTCCACTCACATGGAGGCGGCATGGGTTGTCCAGCAATGCCATGATCTAATTGCTATGACACGTCAACACTGCAGCATAATACATGAGACATAGGGTGTCGAACCCTAAAGAGAGAATCCATATTGCGTAAAGATTTACTGCAGGTCGGACATCGGTAATTACTTCGAACGTGCTCGTGGTAGCACTTCTGATGTATGCTATGTCCACAGGTCATGAACACCACAGTCGCGGTAGAGTTAAACATGTATTCACCACAGATTGGGCAATCGCACTCGGTTGAATGCTCAATCTACCGCGTCAGTGTCTTTCATGTAGGTATGGATTGTTATTACACAACGATGTGAGTCCTTTAATGCCATAGCCATGCAAACATTACAACGTTCGCAATCTGACTTATCAGTGAACAAAACCAGACCTTTCATAGGAAACTCACGAAAGAAATCTTTCCCAAGTCCGTGCCCGACTCGACAAATGCCACAATCTATACAATGATATATGTGCTTATTTGGATCATCGTCCCATAATTTGCATCTATTGCAATAGTAAAGCGCCATTCTTCTGCCACATTCTACGTTTGCACAAGTCTGTGCTGCAGGTTGTGTCGTTGTACAATACATGCAAAGCATTGTCGTAGTTGCTGTGCGAATAAGTTCGTGGTCATGTATCGCCTCGTTATGACAGAAGCGACATGTTGCCCATGAGAAACAAGTGGAGCATCTGGAGGTGTCAGTTCAGCGACGGAAAGCAGTCTTTCTTGACATACTGAAGTTTGCAATTGCGCTGATAATGTGCACAACCTAAGATCTGTTTTGCAGCGTCGTGGTATGTCTTTGCTTGGTCTAAAGCGGATAGAGGGTGACCCATCTCGTGCAACTCAGCTGAGGGACTTCTGTACGACATAGTAACATAATCACGCGTCATTAGGGTTTGCATCAAAATAGCTTTCTGCTTGTCGCTCATCGAAGAATCAGCCTGTATCCTGTGAATCTCTTCGCGAATATGCGTTTGATTGAGTGTCATGCGATCTATGTGTGTTTCGGCGTCTGATTGACCAGCGAACGAATGCCCATCTGCGTCAGGGATTTGCTCGGTAGTCACCATGTATATAAGTGAAATTTAGATAGTGTCGGGAGAAGTCCCAGGACGATCTTGCAGTGATAGCTTAGTGTGTAAATGTATGATGCAGCCTCTTGACGAGTGTGCTAGCAAAACCAGATATGGAACCTTGTGGTGTGTGTGGTGCGTGTTATGACATCGCACGGGGTATGTCATCCGAGCGTACACAAAACCGGGAAGATCCCCAGGATTCATTTTTCGGTGGCGAATTTGTGCCATTTATATGCCAACAAAGAGTCCACCCCATGTCAAGCTACAGAAAGACTTTTCTACACATAGTACTTAAAAGGTCTTATGAAGAATATAAGTAACTTTGAGCAGTCTCTACCATGGGAATTATTTGTAGCGGAAGCTATGCATAGTGCTTCTGTTATAGCTATTGCGAATGTCTGCCTAACTCGAAGATATGTTATACTAGGTCTACTCTGCCATTGTGTGCGAACGACACTCACTACTTCGCATATCGTACAACACATCACCATTGCATGCCACCTCTCAACAACGAATAAGGAACTTTACCTGCAAGCATTAGACTTTGTAAGGCTCGAATAGATTTATTACCTTGCAAAATGGTCTGATCCACAATAAATTCGACATGATGTGGAAAGACTCGTCCTAACCAGATGGACTCTATACTGCCGCTGTCGTGCCTCAAATAGATGATGACATTTCCTGCAAATTTGTGCCCGCCGATATGTGAGATATAGCTAAGAATAACCCGATCATCTTCTTTGTCATGCTCGTCCGGATCATAAAAAAGGTTCCTCTACGACATTAGAATGATCTTGTTCTTGATTGTTGCTTCAGGCAGGAGTGTACTTCGCGAAGCTGTTCTTCGAATTCCTCGTGCAATATTGGCGCAGTCTTGCCACATCTTACTATGTCAGCACAGCTTAGATGACGAAGAGTGCTGAACCTTGCATCCCGCCTCATATGACCTAGCGCTTTAGTACATATTTACGTTATCCCGCAGCTTGCATACTACAGATCAAAACGATAGCACGACATGACAACTTTCGTACAGTATAATTGGCTGAAGAAGGCGCTGAACTGCTTGGCGGATCTAATATGAATTCTCGGACAAACTCGTCGGCAGAATCTGGAGTGTTTCGAAAATTTGAAATGTATGCGAATGCTGGTGAGAGGACCATGAGCCTGACATTGTCAGACAAGCTAATACATATCGAAATGTTGCATACTCGTGGCCTGTGTTCGTTCGAGACTGTGGTTGTGGATCAAAGGAGATATTGGAGAGCACAATTCGTTCTATGCAGGACAAACGTTTAGACTGCCTCTCTAAAGCCTGTGCTATGGTAGAAGCTGTCGAGCCTATCTCATTCTCGATCGTGTGTATCCAATCGCTTTTACCTGTAGCACAACATATATGTGCGCTGAACGGACGGACTCCCCCATATAATGGCAATTTCATGTCAATTGACTTGATGACCTGCCTGTGTGAGAATAAAAATAATTTGCAAGAAAACGCAAGTACCATTGGATCATATGTTCTTTCACATGCTGCACAGTCAGTTTTACAGAGGTCCGCTTCCTCTGCTCGAGGAAAATCGGGCACAGGGGCCGGTACAAAGTCAGACATTATTAATAGTTGAATTGAGTCCCGTCATGACCTACCAAGTTATATATAGGTAAGCAGCTCGTTGCAAGACGCAGCTGACAGGCGCAGCAGATCTGAGAGGTGTGGCTAAACCACGGAGCATTCAGAGCAAGCTCTGGGCCCCACTGAAGGTTTCAAGCATATCAGACATGCATTACCTAAATTTCACAAGCTGCGCTATGCTTACAATATTGAACATGTACTGATAGGAGCAATTATCAGGTGGCACAACAGGAAGATGGAGAGTACAAATACTCAATACAATTTCTAAGTGCAACCGAATGACTGACTGGAATCAATCAGGCCGTCTTAAAGCTAATAATGATCTTACATCATTTACGAACCTCAGACTCTGTAGGACCAATATCAAGTATAGCAAGTCACGATCGGACGGATCGCTGATCCACCCCTCGATCGGTATCGCGTTCTCCTGATTCAATCTATATGATAAAGGAGAATTGTCCACGATGATTGCTCTAGACAAGTCTCCTTCTGCCACGGTCAAATCCTTCATATATGCTCCATTACGAAGAGTGCAATGTTGCCTGTAAAACCTAGCGTTGAATATCTTCTGGCCTTGTTCCAACCAATCTATCACAGGATCTGCATACTCCTGAACACTTGCGGTGAATACCACAACGTTGTACCATTGGCAGACTTTCTGTAAAAAAAGATCACAAAAGGGTCTTTTGTGAACATAATAGAGAATGGCACGGCTTCCCAGTTTGACCTCCACCATGTGACCGCTAGACATCTTTCCCCCCTTCGAGACTGAATGAATCAATGTTTCGTCCAGATCCAAGATCAACGTTTTGACATTCGGCTGTCTTAGTGCTGGAATTGATAATTTTGATGCACGCTGTTTCGCATCGCGACCGATTTTGAATGATATTGCTGCAGATGTAGGAGACTTGATTGGATCGATGCGGCCAACTTCCTTTTGTAGTTGCAATATACGTGTCGATCTACGTCGATGGCCACAATTCTCAGAGCCAGCATGACGAACATCAATTCTGGTGACTAAAGAATCCGCGATCGCTCTCGCTTCTCCATCCTCATCATCCTCATTTGATGCCCTCAGTTGTCGTACATTACGCTTACTGTTCTGTCGAATAGCGACAGCCTCGTATTGTAGCTTCTGATTATCGAGGTGAGAAGTGGTAATGTGGCTCAGGGTACTTAGTAGCCAAAACCACACACCTGTAACATATCTCCAAGCTCGCTCGCAAAGATCATTCATGCATAAACGTATAGAACAAATTTGTATGGTTGCGAACGAACAAGCTAGATCTGAGTACCTGAGGCTGAACTACTGGCCGATATACAAGACTACCAGCAATGGAGACGCGTACTTGACTTCGAGTTTGCAGAGTATGGACTCACCAGAAGGCTGACGACAAGTCAGGATGCTGATGCTGCGCTTCAGACACGACGAGCTAAACCGAGGAAGGCTTCGAGCTATGTGAAGTTGTACATGGTCTTACGAGACACTACTCTTTCGCACAACTATAGTCGTAGGGGACCTGCCTCAAATGACCTTCCAACTATTACAGATGATATTTGTGGCTGAAGTTACATGACTTCCACGTGGGCAACAAAGGACCTGGATGCCCTAACACGATCAAAATGCCAACTGTAATCACCGTCACAACAACGATACCCTGGAAGCTCATTAAGAATCTGCGAGAGAGAGTATCGAATGTACCTTAATTGGTCATAGGAATAAACACTGCTACATTGGCTATTAGAGAATCAAATACTTGACTGGCCTTGGGCGTTGTGTGATAGGGGAACAACATGCTCTAGTTGTAGTTTAGTGTCAAAGATATAGATTATGCCAAGCTCACATTGTCGTGATTTTGTGAGTCAGCACGACTGAAAGAGGTCGGAACGAGAAATGCTATAAATTAAAATGCCAGTGCTATAACTATGACGCTCACGTACGCTCAAAACTCTGAGAAATATGGGCAAGATTAGCCGCAATCAGGAGGGACGACCTTGCAAGTCTCCTCGTGAATGGCTGAAGAAATTGTCCAAGACAGTCTCGAAACCTGCCTTACCTCGCAAGGCGTTCTGCTTGAAACGGTCGATGGTAAAATTCTCCATTGCGTTATTTGCAAACCTGCTTAAGGCTCCGTATGCTGTAATTTTTGCATCCTGCTGGAATAGGGTTTTGCTGTGGGGTTCTCGGGGATCAGGTGTATATCTCACGGTCTCTTGAACTGACATGATATTCGAAAATGTCAAATTAGTCGACGACAGTGTTAGGCTGTGGTCTAGAAGATTGACTTCACTAATCTCTCGCACGTAGGAATCCTCGGTACCACCAACTAATTTGACAATCCATCGTGGAGCAGCCTGCCGGCAAGTTATAAGACGTTCGATCCGAAGTGTGCCCTTTGCGGCATCATATTCTCGACGCAGCGTATCAACCGCAACAACATGGTCTGCTTTCTCATTTGGATATTTGATCCAGTGCGCCGCTGAAACTTGTGGCCAAGGATATTCGAAAGTGCATTGATTCGCAAATATCTTCATCGCAGATGAGAGTGACAGTGTGTAAATACACTTGCAGCGCCTTTTAGCTTAGTCGGTAAAGACAAATGTGAGCGAAGCAGCGCAACTGCAGATTTTTGAGTGTCTCGAAAGTTCTAACTAGAACTCGTGATCTGATGGCCTCGTGACTATTAATGTGGTGTTCAATGCAAGACAATGCTTGACGCACAATGGTGTAGGTCAATTGAGATTGTATCAGCTCGTGCTGCAAATGACAGAAATTATGTGCTGGTTCGAAAAATCGTATGTTCGTTGTCTTAGCATTGCCTAGGCGCAGATTTCCCTTTTCTTGCTGTGCGTCTACCTCGAAGAATTACCTCGGCTACCATGTACTTGTAGTTCTTCTTTTGCGAACCTAACACCGAACAATATTCCGGCACGTGTAATATCAGTAAGCTACAAGTAAAAATGAAACATCCATTTGTTCCGTCTATATTCGGTCTTCGAGTACAACTATTCCAAAAGCACCGCTTTATTTGGACCACGTCTGAGTGATAGTGAAAAAAAAGCATAGGAGCAACGACCATTTGTTGAATTGTCTTTCATTTCTGTCAAGCCACTTGCTTCTCATAGCGGTCAATTGACCTCGCTATTTCTGTTTCAGAACATTTGTATCTATCCTAGTCTTGTTACGCAGAGCGTACCAAGCTGCTTGCTCGAAGTGTAAGTTCATAGATAGATGATGCTGATCACGCGAGTGCCACGACATCAAGCTGGAGCCTTTTTTGGAAAACAATTCTGTATACGAGCAGTATCGTCACGCACTGTTGGACCATATGCAAATATGGTGCATCAAACAAGAATATTGCCAAGGAAATTGCCATCCACAAGCAGCAGGAATCTAGCTTATGTCGGGTTGTTTTGCAGTCTGAGCCTCGCGGCCGTTGTCCTTTTCAATCATCAGAAGTCCAGTGCAAGTATAACGCACTCAACATATGTAAATAATACTGTGTGCTTACGTGCAAGCTAATAATGTAGTATGCATTGCGACGGGATCCCGTTGCATTGAGTAATCTTGGCGAGAACATCAGATATCGAGATTACTGGCCGTGGATCAGTGGGGAAATCAATCAAATCAAAGGCAATATCAAATTTCATTATGCAGTACAAGGAGATAAGAGTCGAGTATGCGCATATCTTTTTGCAATTAATATGCTGATATGTAGGGAACTCTGCACTTCCATTGCGTACGGAAAGAGAAGAATTCACAAGAGTGGTCAGTAGAAGATGCGGGAGGCTAAAACCTGATGATCTAACCTGTCTAGGTCGATATTGGACTGGTGCTTAGAATTACCTGACGGCACGCGCGTAGCCCTTACGCAAGACGATCTCGATCAAGCCGTTTGAATTCGGCTCTGCACATAAGTAGGTGTTGTTCCATCGAACAGCAATTAATGCGAATGTAAAAAGATGTTCAAGTCTGTATACCATGTAACAGCTCACAAATTCCATTCAATTGTATGCCATCGACTCCATGAATTGTCTGTGTGTCAATATGTTCTTTCTTACTGTTTTGTTGCCCATGCGTTATCAGAACGAGGCCAGACTCCTTGATTGTGGTTATCAGAGCTGGTGCATGAACCGCTACTCCTGCGTCGATGATGAGGCCAAGTAGATTGTTGATCTTCGAAAACTTGACAGCAGCTTTTAAGGAAGCACTACGACGATCTTCGTTGGGAATTGGCAAGCCATGTGGGCTACGAGAGCGTTGATCAAAATTTAAGATGTCTGTGAAGCAATCTGGTGGTCCAAGATTATTTGCTAGAAAAACCGGATCTATAACAGCTCGTTAGCACATATATATCACACCTTTAGAGAATCTTACAATTCGGTTGCTTCCAGTTTAGAGCAGTGCATAGAGTGGTGTTACTAGAGGAGAAGAAAATCGAACGCGATGGACTGCCATCGCGTGACTCTTTCAGCCCATCTGCATGGGAGAAAACGATTGACAAGATCGTGTCGACTATGACATTTACATTGGTAGAGACATGCACGCCCAAATACTCCTGTTCAGAAATTGTAGGCAGCAGAATCTGAAGATGTAGCTTCACCTTAGGGTCTAGCGCGGCAAGAAAATCTTTCAACGTCACATATGCATGCTCCACGATTGCTTGAATTTGAAAAGCTTCAGAAGCTTGACGAAGATCCTGTAAGACACTATCCGCTGAGTTCTGCCCGGAGCAAATTGCTCGAAATTCATCGATTTTAATTTGACCAGCAGTGACCCTCAGAAGTTTGGTAGGCAGCATCCAAGTAGGACAAACCACTGCGACGTTGTCTCTAGTCACTTGTACAGGCACCCATATATATTGTCCAGAAAGTGATGATTCGGTTACGAGATGCTGCTGTTGAGTCGGGACTCGTGTCTTGTTTCCTTGTATGGTTTGTGTACTTTTCCAATACGTCTCAATCCTAGAATGAATGTCGAATTGGACCCCAGAGAATGGTTCGATGATCGAGTACTCAAAAGAAATTTGTCCAATAGACTGCAACCGTGGGTCCAGCAATGGAATAGCACAAAATCCACTGTTCCCATTAGTGCTCCCAAGGTTGGTGAATAAATTCTGCGATGCAACACCCTTGGCAATGACCTTACTGCCAAAGGTTGGGTATATCTCAAACTCGAGACATAAAGCATCGAGTGAGTCCACTTGAAAAGTGAGTGTTTCACTATCGTTCATGATAGGTAGTGATACAGTGTGAGGGATCAATTCCGAGATATTTCGACGTTTGGTGGACTTGAGCGATACGGTAAGCTTAGATGAGGAGAAAAGCGTCTCATCAAGATACCACTCGACAGGTGAGCACCGTGTTGTGCTATTAGCAAGAGTGACTTGCAGAAAAGTTGTTTTGTCCAGATAATTATGACCATACGAACGCACTGGTAAAATACTGTCGTGTCAGTCTAAAAACATCTTCACACGGCGTTGTCTTACGGAGGTGGTAATAACAGAGATGGTATACTATCTTCCTCATCCTTGTCGGCTTGCTTTACATGTGTCTGCATTGCGGACTGGGCTCTCCATGGATTGCTTTCTGTGTTGCCAAAAGCCCCTCCCGCGTCTAGCAGAATCTGTAGTGCCGCTTTATGGCCCTCCCACGCCGCGTAATATGCAGGAGAATGATGGTCTTCGTCTCGGACCTGTACTTGCGCACCACAGTCGATCAGTTCCTGCAGAATCTCCACATGCCCTTCGCTAGCTGCGAAGAAAATTGCACTCCAACCACTGAATTTGTCTCGTGCTTCCAGGT
The DNA here is from genome assembly GCA_004000165.1 of Taphrina sp. SM11. Classification (NCBI taxonomy): domain Eukaryota; kingdom Fungi; phylum Ascomycota; class Taphrinomycetes; order Taphrinales; family Taphrinaceae; genus Taphrina; species Taphrina sp. SM11. The sequence continues at coordinate 11,951 of RHDT01000296.1, read as the reverse complement.
CAATCATATGGTCGCATAGCAATCTGCATAAACCAGGGTGGCCAGCTCGAGCGACTAGGTGTATTGGAAGTAGCCCTTCTGTATTGTAGAGAATCTTTGCACCACTTTCTAATAGAAGTTTCGCAATTTCGAGGTGTCCACGAGCGCAGGCCATAGATAATGGAATATAACCCGACTCACTCTGCGGGTTCATGTTTGCCCCATATCTTAGAAGAAGCTTGACCGATTTCAAGCTACCATTGATGATAGCATAATGCAAGGGAGATGAAATGTTATGGTCTAATATATCGACTGGAGCGGAATTTTCGAGTAGGAGGGCAGTGATTCTGTCTGTGTCATTCATTTGCATGCAGGCGTAATGCAGAGGTGTCCGACCATATACGTCCGTCTTGGACAAACTCGACGCTACTTCCAAGCATAGCTCGACAGCGAAAACTCTGCCCGATAGTACAGCTTCGTGAATGCAGATCCTGCCACTGATTTCTTCCTCAAAGCGGAAGTTTACCATGCCTGTGTCAACAACAGCTTGTAGAGAAGAGTCAGAAGCAGATGTCATTGCTTGCATAAAAATCCGTGTGAGCCTTGAAGACGCATTGGTAGCTGGATTGCCCGTCAGTCTTTTTAGGATTTCCTTCAGTGCTGGCAAAGTTTCGGAAATTACAGCCTTAAGTATATCCGTGTCGAGATCGTCCTCGGCACGGACTGCGAGAGCTCTCAGATCTGGAGACATCTTGCTTGCTTCATGAGACGAAATGAAATCGTCACCATTAGCAAGGGATTCTAACTCGAGAAAGACGCTCGTCGCTGTGTCAACTAATTCGGAGAGGATGTCCCTATTGAATACAGGCTGTATCTCGACTCGCCGAGAGAGATACAGCTCTTTCGTATGGGACTTGCTTCTTTTGTCCCATTTCTTCAGGGCTTTGTAAAATCCTGTTGCATTAAGCTCTACATATTGCTGGCAAGTTAGCTAGGAACATGAGATTCCAAGGAAGATGTTTACCTGTAACTTATTCAGATCTCGTTCGAACTGTTGGAAGCCTTCTTGAAGTACGATGAAACTTGCAGAGGAGCGCAATGCAATGCTGTCATTGAATTGTAGGAGTTTCCTTTTGTCAACCAGAGTATTCAAACGATTTCTCAATTCTGCTTCTTTTTGCAAGTAGAATGTGTTGACTTTGTCGAGCTCGCGTTCCTGTCAAATTAGAATGGTACTCATGTTAGCATGTAGTTTTCGTACAAGTTTGAAAAAAAAGGTCGCCTTATTTGCTTGTAGTCTCGTTTGCTGGTTGCCATTATCGTCAAGTAATGTCTCTTCTTCCGAACCAGAGGCTAGAGATTTGATAACCTTTTTGAGCGCCTTGTAATTTATATAACTAACCCACATTAATCATCGCTTCTCTTGTCCGTGTTCACGTACTAAGCACTGTATTCAGGCAGCTGTTGTGATAAAAGAGTTTTGCCAAACTGAGAAGGGTCAGCAGGAGAGTCCTCAGGAGAACTAGAAATAGACCTTCATGACGGAACTGTGGAAGGAGTCAAGGCAACGTTAGCGAATGTGTAAGAACATGGATTGTTTAGCGCGGTGTTGCAATACTGAAATCAACACCGTGACCGAATAGTTATGGATCGACTATGATGAAGTCGGCAAATTTCCGAGGATATGAGGATCAGATTCGATCATGACATGCCATGAGTCGGGTTCGGTGCCATCCCGGCTCTCTGGAGTTAGAACCATCAGGCGAATTCGGTCATCCAATTAGAAGGGCAACATAGGGTATTACGGAGAAGCCGTTTCACCACTGTGCGGCTCCATGGCACTTCAAGCCCGAATCCATCGAAATTAAATACAGTAGGACACGAAAGTAGTGATTAAGGACTTGTTCTACTACAGACCGATTGAAAATAGCTACGCAAGCTTGAAAAGCTGGTCATATCATCAATGCAGCAAGCATATGGCATGCAGCACGCGACAGGCCAAAATCAGGTAAGAACCATGCTAGAAGATTGAGTTTGTGAAAAATATTGACAAATATGGTAGCAATTTGTAGCCATTTAGCATATGATGTTCCAACTTTAACCTTTTTGCAACATGGTAGAATTGTAGGATCAACCTCGGGGTATTACTCTTCGTCGGAGTCAATCACGATCCTCATCGATCGAAATGGTCTCCTGTTCGAAAGCTGAACGTCGGCGCAATGAGAGTCATCTCGAGCCAAGGTATCCTCAAATCCATAGAATTCTTCTGCACTACTTGCACCTCCAGCTGATACCTCACTTTCATAGAAGCTAGCTGTATTGGCTCGGGCTGAAGCATGATCAGGATCGATCAACGACAACCGTGTCTTGCAAGACATGCTGACATTGCTGCTGTCATCACTTGAGGTTTCGCCATGCTTTTTTTGACTAGCATGCATATCGTCTGATAGCAAACTTATGCTTTCTGTTCTTGGATGCGCGCGAGAATCTTCCATGCTCCCCATATGATCGAAGCTTAGAGATTCTGAGGGTCTATCTTGGTGCCTTACCTCGTATGACGAGTCCGAATCTGTTTCACTTCGATCTTCATCTATTTCGGATACTTCCCTGCGGTCAATGAAAGAGTCGTCTGTGTCATACTACGCCAATCAGTATACTTGAAGGATTTGTCAGAATTGTTATAAACCTCATTCAATTCCGAATCATCCTGGCTAGAATCTTCTGAGTCAGCAAGATTCAAGTGAATGCCATTCTCAGACATGTTATCATCTTCGCTGAAAGTGAATCCACAATTACTTTTGCGATGAGCATGCTTCCAAAAGGAAGGAATGACTCACATGCACTCGGGTCCATCCACTTCCCAGTGGCATCTTATACATCGCATAACATGCTCCTCTGGATCTTCAATTCGACTGCTTTGAAGGCAGTCCTCGTGAACGCGAACGAATGGGAACGGATCGAGCCGATTTTTTGCATAAAATTGCTCCTGCTGTAGTTGTCTGTCTTGAATGATATCACTGTCCGAGGTCGTAGAGTGTACGCGACTATACTGTATGAAGATGTCGGACATCGCCTTAATCTGGTAGATGTAAATTGGTTTTCGCGTGACTTTGGCTCTGCATGAGGGACAAGTCTGATGACACCTGAGCCATTCATATAGACACGTATAACAGAAGCCGTGACCACATGTCAACAAGAAGGGCGCGACAATGACATCTGAACAAATTTCACAGGACAAACTCCTCCTGAGAGACACTAACAGTTCCATGAACTGAGTTGAGAACGTGCCGTAGACCTAGACGTGGTTCGGGCAGCCTGATGATACAGTGAAGACTCTCTTGAAGTCTTCTTACCGCTTTCGTCCAGGTGACACTTCCACAGTCGAAGCTCAAGTAATAGACATCTCGCAGAGAAGTGGTCGTGTGGCAAGAACCAATGAATTGGCAACTTAGAGATCAAAACAGAACAAGGCGTGATCAAGTTTCCCGATGCAGAAAAGCTTTCGTTAAGAACAAATTGAAAGCTTGATGCAACTTATAAGTTGTGTGCAGAAGAGAGGAGCCGTTCCATCTTCTTCACAATTTCGTTACGCATACCAAATGATACGGTACTTATTTCCTGCTTCGGTGGAGTCTATGAGTAAAAAATGAACACGTGACAAGCAAATCATACAACCAGCAAATACTTGGTCTGATAACTGTACAATCCAGTCCGATACCCATCACTACAGGTGTCGGTCCAGAGGACATCAGGTGCACATGTGCTAGTAAAAGGAGCAGAGTCAGAATTCGGATGCACGAGATATATGTTGATGAGATGTTCCCAACAGTTTGCGACTTGCACTACTTGTGTTTTATTTTGGCGTCTTGTGTTAGTATGAGTCATCCCAACGTGTCGTTTTGTACAGGCCTCGTTTTGTACAGGCCTATGACTCATGGATCGCATATACTAGCTAGCGATTCATTCCAGTGAAGAATGACAGCAGTTTATCAAGCTTAATAAGCTGTGACTTATCATATCAGAAGTGAAGTAATTTCAAATCACATTTGATGTGGAGCAACATGCTCGAGCGCACACGAATCTCGAGATACATAAATGTGACATAGCTTGCAATCGAACGGTCTCTCAAGCTTAATCTCTGCCCATTCGGATTGTGTTAAGGTTTATTGTGCATATCCATATCGGTTGTCTGTCGTTACGTTTGGTACGCTTCGTTGTGGCCCTGATCTCAAAGGGGGCATGAAACTTGCCATGTTTGACGAAAACCTGTTGTTGTCAACTCTGTCGGCGAGGCTTTTAGTAGTGTTAGTGGTGGCGGCGGCGGTGTGCCTATCCCCATAGAAACTAGAATCGTAGCGATGACCTCGATTTGTTATGCTATCAGCAGTTCTGGCAGCAGAATCGTGATCGATAGGGTAGGGTGCTTGGCGTGGAAGGTTGTGTTCTTCCGAATAGTCGCTACTGGGTGAGTGTCCTCCAAGCATGGCGTCCAAAGGAGGGGAGCCATTCCCAGGAAGAATCATTGGCTCATATCGAGAGTTCCGCGGAGATGACGGGGCTATAGAATCGAGGTCACTAGCCATTGCCAGCATGGGCAAAGTCGGTGGTTCTAGATTCTCTGTGTCTGCTGAAGCTGCGACTGAGTTACGTGTTACAGGTCCTGCTCTATTTGTGGCACGGCCAAACGTCTCATTGCCAGACGTTTGTCTGGCGATGTTTGTTGGTAACCAACCTCGATATGCACTGGCGGATGTTTCAGGATGTTGCGAATTCCCATACTGCGTCATTACAGGGGGAGCACCATTTGCCTCGTTGGGATGAAACGAGTATTGCTCTTGTTCTTCCTTTCGCTGTGCAAGGTCGACGCGATTGCGCTTGCGCCTTCTGAGGATGAAGAATGCCAATATCGCTAGAAGACCAAGGACCACGACCGGGCTGCCTCAAGCATTAGTAAAAGTCTGAAGACTGGTGATGCATACTCACACTGCTACTGCAAGCCCAATAGTACCTCCCTTGCCTAAACCGTTGCTCGAATTTGAAGCTTGTGACGTGGTCGTAGAGGTTGAAATCTGGGAATTTGTTCTTGTGGCTGTAAGAGAACTCGAAAGGGTTGGAGTGTACTGAAAGGTAGAATATGCTGTCACCACAACAGGCCCATCGGTCTGTTGACTTGAATCCTGTTGCGAAGTAATGGTCACGATGATTACTATGTGAATTAGTCAGTAGAACAAAGTTCGTGACAGTACCCACCAGATCCAGATGCCGGAGTGTTGGTTTGCGCTGGGACTGAATCGCCGAAAGTGGTTGTCACACTGAAGTTAGACATGGATAAAACTTCTTTGAGGTGATCTTGACCGAGAGCTCTCAACAGCAAGATCTATTTGCTGCTATGAGCTTCGATCTCTAACAGGCCGATGCCTGCAGAACAAATTGTCAATTGATGCTCTTGAGCCACACCGGGTGATCAAGTAATGTGGTTGCTTCGCGAAGACGGACTCACCCGCACGAGAGTTTGATCTGTAGTTTAGCCTCGCGCAGACATCACGCCGGAAAGTCTTTGGCCGGCGAGAGGTGTCGACAGATCTTGTAAATGGAATGTCTGTTTGCTGCACAATATCTTGTTATATTCAGTCTGTGTCTGGCTAGCTGGTCAGTGTAACAGTGATGCGGCTCGGACATGAGCCGAATTCCGCTCGGTTGGAGAACGAATGCCGCCACGCTCGACGTGAATATTCTTCATTCTATATTTAGCATCACAATAGGTCATATCATGTTGTTAAGCGACTGTAAGAGGCACACTTGAACATACCAAAAATATAAAATGCTTGAGGTCTCTCTCGAGTACATACGGATATGCTTTTACATTCATGTATCAAGGTTAAGTTCAACACAAGACGAATTGATTATGCAGGCTTGATTATGCAGGCAAGTGCTGGCTACTGGAGCACGGGGACGAAACCATGACACTCAAAATCCAATTTCCATGCTTGATGTGCGTGAGGTCGTTGCCGGAACCATAGAACAGAGATACATCATCCCCGATTCATTGTATTGCCTAGTCCTCTTGGATTGCGCTCAACGAAATCGTCCCACTCGATAGCCTTCCTCCTCGCAGCTTCTTCTTCAATAGCTTCAACATCCTGGGATTTGGGAGGATTTGCAGGGGATATCAGCACATTAGGGCTCTCGTTCGAAGCTAGGATTCCTCCTTTCTGTAATTCACCCTCAAGGTAGTCCTCGATGCTCATTGTGGGCAAACTATGATCAGGTCTGAAGATTTCGCTCCCGATCTGCTGCCTCTTTGCTGTTATCACGAAAGGCTGAAGCACCTATTCTTCCTTTAGCCAAGCGTTTGTAATACCAGTGTCTAGACTCGTACCTTGCCAGTATGATCTAATGGCCCGTTCGTGGCGATATCCAGCCTCCAATCCTCGTCCGTCTGTCTTACCCTGGCAGATGGATCCTGGTGGGTCCGTAGATCTGTTGACACCTCTAGTCGGGCAGATCTAGAAAGTCGCAATTCGTACAGCAAACTCTGGACCTCCTGTGTGGCACGATATACTGCCAATTCGATGGCAATCAGATTATACTTACGGATCTGCTCGTCATTGCCAGATTGCGAAGTCTCAGAAAGTCTGGACAACGTCGCCTCCAGCGCCTTTTCTCGTTTGTAATTTTGGATTTTCTCTGATCTGATATCGGCATTGCTTTTCTTGATCTCGGAAAGACTTGCATGGGAGTCCGACAGCGCAAAGCTTACATCCTTCGAGTCTCTGGGACTGATCAGCTTATAGGTGCTACAGCGATGTAGGAAGCGTCGATAGAAGTCTATAGATTGCTTGATCATTTCTTCTCGAGGAGCAGGTTCGCGACGTAGTTCATTTAAGTTCGCCAGATGAAAATCAATCAGGAAGTATTGTAGCTCGGATGATGGCACATCTTCTAGATCTTCATTTGGACTAAACAGAGCCATGCGGTCGACTAAATCCCTGCATTGCATATATTTTTTGATTGCTTGCCCAAGTAACTTGAGATATATGAGTCTATCAATCTTTTACATATCAGAGCACTTACTTCCTGGTTCTCCGGTTGGGCACTGTGAGCAGATCGGAGACTGCACGCCTGTTGAAAATAATCTCGTAGCGACATTCGACACTCTTACCCAAAATCGTTGTTTCAGCTGTGGTGTTCACGGGTGTGAAGAATTGACAATAGCTAGAGATACAGATTCAGTCGAACTTGCACACTCATGTCTTAGCCCTGTCGTGATGGAGTCTCTAGAAGGAAGTACGGGACTATTGCAGGTACGATGAGACACTTGTGTTGTGCTTATGTCTCTTCAATCTTAAAGCCAGATGTCCAGCGATTATTGTATGGCCCGTGAAGCTGCAGGATGATCTCCTAGATTGGAACAGTACTTCGATTCTAGGATCACCTCTTCGTATATTTTGGTCAATAAGCCTGAATATGATGCAGCGTTTTAATTGTTCTGCTCGTTCTCTCAATTATTCTTCTGCTACACCAGCGCATTGAACAGGAATTTAAGAGCTGTCATACATCCTCAGGCTTATGGACGTACGTGTGTACTCGACTAGGTACGAATGCTCACCCAGAGCGCCCCACACAAGCGCATCCCGTAAGCGCTGTTACAGTAGCCTTCACAGGACGTTCGGAGCTCCCTCATCATTCGTAAGTGCTACTGAGAGTGTTGACTAACTCCTAGTAACGCCATGTGGCTAAGGTAGACTAACACTCGTTTCAGCTCGTCATCTACCAGAAGGACTTGTGTGGGAATCATCATAAGGACTCTACTTGATCCTTTGCGCGTCCAGGGACATCACAAGTGCGTGATTCGATCTTGCGATATATCTACCTTGCCAGTGCGCCTCCTATATAAAGCTCGTGGGTTCAGAGATGGAGGCTGTTTTGAATTTTGATGCTGAGCTAGATGTGAATCTACTGGATCAAATCGTGCAAACATTCTATACTGGATCTGGCGCGGATGTATGTCCTGAAATTATAATGGTATTGCCGGTATTAACCATATTTTAGCAGAAACAGGCTCAAGATATTATAACCAAGTTTCAGGATCACCCGAATGCTTGGACGCGTGTTGACGCTATTTTGGAAGGCAGTCCAAACTCTCAGACCAAGTGTAAGTCATGTCTTGGCAGATCAATCTACCTGCTAAATCAAAGATCAGATATCGCTTTGAGTGTTCTGGATAAATTGATCTCAACTAAATGGAAAGTCCTTCCGAAAGAACAATGTCAAGGCATCCGGAATTATGTCGTCTCCGTGATGATCAAGACCTCCAGTGATGATGCGAGTATGTCTCGTGAGAGGGTGTATCTCAACAAACTGAATTTGACCTTGGTTGCTGTAAGTCTCGTAAAAAGTCTCTGAATCACGGCTTGACAGTACAGATACTGAAACAAGATTGGCCGCGGCACTGGCCGACCTTCATTCCCGAAATCGTGCAAGCCAGTAAGACAAATTTGACACTTTGCGAAAACAATATGGCGGTTCTTAAACTACTTTCGGAGGAGATCTTCGATTTCAGCGCAGAGCAAATGACACAGCAGAAGACGAAGAATCTGAAAAATCAGATGTGTGGAGAATTTTCCGAGATATTCCAATTGTGTTCCGAAATTCTGGAAAAATCAACGAAAGCCAGTCTTATAAAAGCGACCTTGGAAACATTACTAAGATTCCTCAATTGGATCCCTCTTGGTTTTATCTTCGAGACAAACATCATCGAAGTATTGCGCAACCGATTTTTAGAAGTTCCAGAGTTCAGGAACGTCACTTTGAAATGTCTGACAGAAATTGCTGGGCTTCAGGTCGTGGAGCAATATGATCCGAAGTTTGTGGCAATGCTGAACATGGTAATGCCCTCTATTAGTGGTTTCATTCCATTGAGCACGAACTTCAAGCAAGCTTACGAGAATGCCAATTCGCAGGATCAAGATTTTATTCAGAATCTGGCTCTTTTTCTCTCAACCTTCTTAACCACACACGTCAGACTTGTTGAGAATCAGGCTAATCGAGAAGTCATGCTAAGCGCTCACTTTTACCTTGTCAAGATATCCACTGTAGACGAGCGGGAAGTGTTCAAAATCTGCCTTGAGTATTGGTCAAAGCTTGTCGCTGAATTGTACGAGGAGATCCAGCAGCTGCCAATCACCGATATGAATCCATTGATGACCCTGAACATTTCAGCTGGATTGACACATGGCGGAGCGGCTCATCCGAACCTGTTGGCAAATATGCCTCTTCGAAAGCATATGTACTCGGAAGTTTTGTCAAATTTACGAGTTGTGATGATTGAAAAGATGGTTCGACCAGAAGAAGTTATGATAGTCGAGAACGATGAAGGAGAGATAGTGCGAGAGTTTGTGAAGGAATCTGACACGATCACACTATACAAAAGTATGCGAGAATGTCTGGTTTACCTCACACATCTGGACGTTATCGACACAGAAATGATCATGTCAGAGAAGTTGGCAAGACAAGTGGATGAAAGTGAGTGGTCGTGGAATAATCTAAACACTCTATGTTGGGCAATAGGTTCCATCTCTGGAGCTATGAACGAGGAGACTGAGAAGAGATTTCTCGTTACGGTCATCAAAGACCTCCTAGGTCTCACTGAAATGAAGAGAGGCAAGGATAACAAAGCTGTTTGTGCATCCAATATAATGTACATCGTCGGGCAATATCCTCGGTTTCTCAAAGCCCACTGGAAATTCTTGAAAACCGTTGTCAACAAGCTCTTTGAATTCATGCACGAAACACACGAAGGTGTGCAGGATATGGCGTGCGACACGTTCATCAAGATCGCACAGAAATGTAAAAGGCACTTCGTCGCTCAACAGACTGGAGAACATGAGCCATTCATTGACGAAATTGTGCGCAATTTGCACAAGATAACATGTGACTTGTCTCCACAACAAGTACATACATTCTATGAAGCATGTGGACACATGATATCTGCTCAACCACAAAAACAGATTCAAGAACGATTAATAGCTGACCTAATGGCACTACCAAACGGTGCATGGGATAGCATTATAGCTCAGGCAGGCCAAAATATCGACGTCCTAAATCACAACGACACCATTAAGATACTCGGTAATGTTCTGAAGACGAACGTCGCCGCCTGCTCCTCTGTTGGCGGGTATTTCTATCCACAGATAGCTCGAATTTATATGGATCTATTGGGTTTGTACAAAGCAGTCAGTCAGGTCATTTCCGATACGATCGCATCGCAAGGAAATATCGCTACAAGAACGCCACGTGTGCGAGCTCTGCGTACGGTTAAGAAAGAGGTTTTGAAGCTCATCGAGACATACGTGGGTTGTGCAGACGATTTGGACTCAGTGAACACCAATTTGATCCCACCACTATTAGAGGCAGTCTTGGCGGACTACAATCGTAATGTGCCCGATGCCAGGGATGCAGAGGTACTGAACATGATGTCTGCAATAGTGCTCAAGTTGGGGAGCCTCATTACTGATAAGGTGCCAGCTATCATGGACGCTGTCTTTGAATGTACGCTGAACATGATCAACAAGGACTTTTCAGAGTTCCCGGAGCATCGAATTGGTTTCTTCAAATTATTACGAGCTATCAATCTCAATTGTTTCGGAGCTTTGTTGACTCTATCTGCACAGAAATTCAAATTGATAATCGACAGTTTGTGCTGGGCATTCAAGCATACTATGCGGGATATTGCAGAAACTGGGTTGAATATCTGCCTCGAGTTGATCAATAACGTGGCGGCCGCTGAGCAGAATATCGCAGACGCCTTTTATCAATCGTTCTTTTTGTCTCTTTTGCAAGATATATTCTTTGTATTAACCGACAGCGATCACAAATCTGGCTTCAGAATGCAAAGTGTAATTCTCGCTAGACTCTTTGGTCTCGTTGAGACAAATTCTATCAAAGCACCATTGTACTCGCCACAACAGATAGCAGACACGAACACCTCAAACGCGATATTTTTACGACAGTATGTGGTAAATCTGCTCCACAACGCTTTTCCACAGTTACAAATGTAAGTACTTCCTGCATTACATTCCACTTGATCTAACGAATGCACCAGGGTACAAGTGCAACAATTCGTACAGGGACTATTCACTTTGAATCAAGATCTACCGAAATTCAAACTCAATCTGAGAGATTTCCTTGTCAACATCAAAGAGTTCGCTGGCGAGGATGATATAGAGCTTTACCAGGAGGAACGCGACATGGAAGTCGAAGAGCGTGAAAGGGCAGATAAAGAAAAAGCCATGCAAGTACCAGGTCTATTGAAGCCGTCACTCCGTGAAGAGGAAGAGGATTTATGATCAAGGGTCTAGAGCATTATGTATTACCAACAGCATACAATAGCATTGCAAGAGCAATGCATAAAACTAACACAAAGTATGATTCAAATCAGGGGGTCTGTATAATCTTGGAATAAGTGAGGGCTCGTATGGTTGCCTACGTATCGTGATGTCCTTGATATTTTGTGGCTGACATATTTTGATAAATATTATAACAATAATAACACTGAGTTGCGAGCATATAGTTTCCCAAAGTTTGGCCAGCCAAGAAGGTCGTGATGTACAATAGTGCGGGGTGAATTGTTACGGGAGCGAAAAACTTCCATATTTTGTATGACCACCTTTTGCACTAATCACTGCCTCGATCCTTCTAGGCATGCTCTCCAGCAACGACCTCAGATGAGCAGGATTCATACCGACCCAAGCTTCTTTCACAAGAATTTCAAAGTTCTCAATCGTCAGAGTCTTGTTCAAGGCGTGTCTTTGTCTGAGCCAGTTCTTCCAAGTACAGTCAGTCGTTTCAGCAGATGCCAGACATGTTCTATAGGATTCAAGTCAGGTGAGTTTGCTGCCCAGGGTATCGTCAGGATGCCGTTCTGCTGCATGAATCGAGTGGTCTTGCGACTTGTGTGGATGGGTGCGTTG
>RHDT01000295.1:0-63200 GCA_004000165.1 Taphrina sp. SM11 | reverse complement strand
CAATTCTGCAAGGGCATTCTCCATCTTGTTCAATTGGGTGATATATTACGTGTTCAATAAGAGGTCTTGATGTTCGTGATCGTGTGCGCCTTCTGGTGTTGTGCGCCTTGTGGGGAAGACTCTTAATGTGTCTTGTGAATAGTTTTTCTCTGGATAGCAACGTGGTTTAGAGGACAAGCACAATGACTGACAATCGATCAGCAAGTCCTCTGCTTTATCTGCTCTCCTTACTCCCAGGATCCGTACAAATCTCAGCTACTTCATCAATTACCAAAGATTTCTTCTCACCAGAAATGCACGTACTTTATTCTGGAAGAGCTTTCCTTGGCTGTTTGCTAGACTTGATTGATAGATTTATGTTTATTTGGCTTTCTTCAAGAGTGAATAACGACCTGTCTAAAAGATCGAGTCCAAATTATGCTTGTCTCAACAAGTAGAGTGAGAAATGATTCTTTGCGTTGGTAAAAGATTTTGTCTTGAACTCGTGGTGATACATAGTTCAGATGATACACCTTCTATTTAGAGACGTCGAGCACATGTTATTTCTATGTTTGCGATCTGATGATTGAACTGAAATGCATTGTGTAGGTGTCGCAATTGACCATCGGCACAGCAGTAGTTCGAATGGCAAAGAGTCCGTGCGAATTGCTGCAATTTAATGTCAACCAGGTCTTGCCACGCTTCTAGGCCTCGCGAATTGCAATCATGTCGGAGACGTCAATTCTGTCTCCTGTCTCATGCTGTCACGATGTGGTAAACAGTGTGCAATGATCTTGTCGTACGGTGTGGACTTGAGATTCAACGAAGGATATATTTACCTTATCGCTATGCCAAAAAGAGTGCTTGCACTTCCACCTCCTCATAATTGACTGAGATAGCTTGAATTATCACGAGAAACGTCCCTACACGACTTCTATCTTTTCACATTCATGTGGTGGACCTTCTTTTGTCTTTGGACAAGCAGCATCAGTGGTGTCTATGCAGAAAACACCGAGCTGTTGGACAAACATGGACAAATCACCAAGACCGATGAACGAACCATTAATCATCATACCAAGATTCCACCTACGTGGAAGGATGAATATCACTCCCACGAGAAACGTTCCGACGAGGGCGACAGATGTTGCTTCGGCAATAATCGGCCAGGATACTGGACTCATTCGGCGTGGTGCGTCAACAAACCAGAAGAAGGCTCGTTCCATGTTCGATGCTTCAACGGTCAATATCTCGATCCAGTCACGATGCACTGTTCCTGTGCCCAAGGACACTACTGTGTGCCAAACAATCGACCCATCGCAGTCAGACCAGAGACATATATCCTGAGAAGCCGTCCGAACAAGTTAATGTATGCTGCATCTCTGGCTACCCAAGATATTGCCTGCGTGCCCCGTCAAGATCCGGGAGTCCACTCGACACTCGTACGTACATCTACAAGAGACAAAAGACGGAGGGGACAGGGTACCCTTGGTGTCATCATTGAAGAGCCTGAAAAAGAGGGTGCAGAACATTTTCAAGCAGTCTGTATGCAGACTGATTTGCAAGGCCATCAAGGTGAACACCTATCCACCTTGAGCATCGTGGTGAATCGTTTGACGATACAGAAGACCACTATCGATTGGTGGACGCATGCTACTGGATTAAGAGATGGAGATTATGTCGGATGCAGGGTTGAGTCTGCAATCAAAGCACTGAATTTGGTTCTCGTGATAATGCGAGTACGCAGCCATCACATACCGGAATCAGCCTTGAGATCCTGGAAACAAGTTGTCAATTCCACTCATAAAACGGTCTAATTCAGTAAGATCGATCGAAAGCTGTTATTGCACCAGATAATTACTATAGCACATATAGCATTTATCACCCTGGCGCGGTGAACCAAGACTCAACACGGACTGCCTATGATTGTTTGATTTGAGCAATCTCTATTTGCGAACCACGAGGTCTCTTCTTGAAGTTAATGGCGAAGTGAGGGTACGCCAGTAACTTGCATTGCGACAACATGAAGCAGTTGAGACGGTTGTCAATGGATACGCGCACGGTCATGAAGTCCATCAGAATGGATACCGCAGTCAGGGACTTGAAGCAATTTATATACAAGTGAATTCTGCCGATAGACCCCTCACACAGGATTCAAGATTTAAAGCCATTGCCGTGAATGGTTTGAAGAGAAGAGTCAAATCCGACTCGTGGTGGGTCTATGCCACTGGACTAGAGGTTGGAGACACGGTCACTTGTAGTGCTGCCTTTGCGGTTCGTGCTCTCACTCTGGTTCTCGTCATCCTCAACCCCGCAAAAAATTATGCGGGAAGCGGCTCCATAAGAAAAGTTCCCCACCAGTCAGTCGACAAACTACTCGACTCTACCTCTTTCCATGAGGCCCAAAGGGAATCGAGTCTGGTATAAGGCTCGCTAAAGAATCCTCTGAAGGAAGTCTGTAATACTCTCTGTGCTTGACAAGGAAATTTTGTGAGAATTGTGCATCATCTTCTGTCATGTCTATGTAGCCAAATATTTGACCCAATCAAATGGACACAATGCCGACATATATGCCATAGTAGATGTCCGAAATTAGCAAACATTCCGTGTGGAATGCGATAATGCAGTCAAGTCAAATAGAAGGTTGTCAGGTGATCTAGCGAGGAAGCTGGACTGAAACATGTCAAGTCTTATGTGTGGTCTGTCTCGCATGTCAAAGTTTTCCTGCTTGGTCCGGGTATTGACAGAAATTACCCTTGCTCGAAGATATCAGCAAGACAGGCCTCGATTGACGGGCCTTGAGAGTCACCAGAAGGAAGTCAAGAAGATATTTACCCCCCTACAATGTCCCGCAGCCTTGGCTTGACGACCTTCAGAAGTTACGAGAATGCCTGCACTAGTCTTGAGATTTGTAATCTTGATGATTGTCATCACGGTTGGAACATCAAAAGGGTTGGTGGACGAGCAGACCACGAAGATAACATCGGCTGAGATACCCTGGAACGAGAGCAGAATTCAACAACTTTATCAAGACTTGCAACAAGAAGAGATTCGAACGGGGAGCAGTCAAGTTCACAAGAGAAGTCTGACGGGTGATCGATGCTGCGCGCTGCATAATCTTCCATATCACTTCACAAGAGCTGCCTTTTGCGAAAGAAACGGAGGACATGGTCCATCAGACCGGGCATTCGTCGTTCATTGTGAGAGTCCTGAAGATGCAATCGTGACGCGTGTCTCTTGCGACTGCAGTCATGGCTGGCGTTGCATCAATGTACCACATACTGACCCAAGTCCTGGCTTTCGCTATAGCCACTCATGGACTCCAAATTACTACATCTGGCATGCTTCGAGATCTCTTGTCGACATGGAGTGTATCGCAGATGAACTATTCGAATTGCGGACAAGATTGCTTCAATGGGTAGGTGAGACTGAGAATCTGCGTCATCAGGCACAGGATAATTATGCACTTCGACAGAATGGAGCAGTCGGGGCCACTCTGCCAGGAAACTCGCGTGGAAGAGGGTATCGAGCACACCAGACCCACCTATTGGAGGCGATTTGTATGCAAGTCGATCCGGCCGGTCATCAACTCAACTCACTCTCCGCCTTGACTGTCAGCGTCAATGGTATCAAGAGGCAGACCACCTCGCAGACATGGTGGGTCTATGCGAGTGGAATCAGAGGTGGTGATCAAGTCAGTTGCAGTGCAGCCTTTGCCGTTAAAGCACTAAAGCTGGTCCTCGTCATTCTTGATCCGCTGAAGAATTATGCAGGTCGCGGCTCCATCAAAGCGATTCCTCACATCCGTTGAAATACATCAATGGATTTTGCCTCAATCGCATAAAACAAGCCAAGAAAGAATACTCGAAAACAGTAGGTCATGTGAATCGTCGTCGAATTGATGAATGGTCGCTCCTGTCGGTATAGTTCCGGAGAATAGAACATCATTGTTATACCTGGCGGGCCGATGGAAGACGAAAGCAGGATAACTTGTCGTAGACGCATCTTCTATCCACAATAGAAATATCTACGACATTGAAATTGCTTGCAAGTGGAGTGATGAATTTTGCAGCTAAGCAGCAGCAGTAAAGGGCACTACTGTCTGATAACGACCAGATAGGTAAAGTTCCAGCCCTCATTTCTGATCAGAGCAACATGAAATCGCGCCCTACCACCACTGACCCAGAGTCATGTGTAATACTGGCGTGTGCTTACTCTAAACGGACCGAGCTTGCATAGATGAGTATTCAACACTGTCTATACACAGAGATAATTACTTCCACTGCTCGTGCCAGAAAGAGGAATCCAAATCCCGGGGTATCAGCAAGAAATCTCCCCGTGCTGAAAAGAAGCGGGAGCTACGTGGTCCGGGTTGGCAACTTCTCAGCTGACCTTGGTAAGCTACTATCATGACAAAGATTCAGTTTGAAGCAACCAATCTGACTCTGATTTCGAGACGATTTGTTTGTTGTTTGACTATTTGTGAGCCAGGATCATCGCTCGCAAGATGCATCGCGAGCGAAGAAGCTAGATCCGGTATGCAAGATAGATATGATGAAGGACCAATCATGACCCCGTTCCTCCAGTCTCTCGATTCTTTCATCTCCTGTATCTTGTGCCGGGGCCACCTTGGGACGGCCAATATATATGGAGATCAACCTCAGTGCGTCGTAGTGGATTATATATTTGTACCGATCCTCCCTACTTTCCAGTCTTGGTGTCGGTAGCCTTGATCTGTGCGAAAATGCTCAGTCATTTTATTTACACATTTGGTCATGTGCTATTACTTTTGACAAGAGTAAATTTCAGCCTATCAGAAGTGACAAGGACATCACCAGTAGCGACAGTCTGGACTGAAGAGACAGTTCAACATCTATACAATGAGCTCCGACAACAAGAGGCAAGGAATGAGACAAAGACTCTCCACAAGCGAGGTACGGATGGAGATTTTTGCTGTGTAGCAACTCATGGGCTCTCGAACCACTATACAGCCGCTGCCGTCTGTGCGAATCCTGAGGAATGGGGAAGGGAGTTCCGAGCTTACTGTGCAACTCACGACAGCAATGAGCGCATCTTGGTCCCTTGTCTCTGTGACGCGGACACATTTTGTAAAAATGTAGAAAATGCCCGGCCAAGAAGGGGTGGCTGGGTGCGAGATCGTAATGCTCCAAACAGAAGCAGATGGAGGGATTCGAGGGCCATATTCGACGTTGATTGTATTTCTATTGACACTTTGAGAGTACATGTCGAAACTTATCAGTGGTTTCTCTTGGCAGAACGTCAATTACTTGCAGCACGGGAGCACATGTTGAATCGGCCACACGGTACAGTCGAAGCCATTGTAGATGATCAATCACAAGCTCATGGGAGCCATCGGAACAGTCACCATACTCGGGGAATGAGTGCAATCTGTATGCAAGTGGATTCCGCTGAACATCATATCACCAAATTCTCCCTCCTGACCATCGTCGTGAATGGAATCAGGAGACAGGTGAGATCAGATTCGTGGTGGGTTCATGCCGATAACCTGATCGCTGGCGATAAAGTCAGCTGTCAAGTAGCCTATGCAGTCCGCGCACTGAAAGTAATGCTGGTGTTTGTCGATCCAAAATTATGGAGACGCCATCCGCTGAACGAGCATACCGCGCCCCAGGGGGTCTCCGCAGGGGAATCAGCATGATCGACTCGCTGGAGAGTTCTCCTAAGATGGTGGGCAGAAGGGCGGTAGTCATAGGTATAAGAAGGTTGATAGAAGTGCTACCTTGATATGCCTTGCTCAGGGTGCGGTCACTGCATTTACTAAGGTCAAATCTGTTTCAGACTACAATACTCATTTTTTCCATCTTTGTTCCAATGTCCAACGATGACTCATGACGAACGGGCGGGAGAAATTCCTCGACCAGCATGCTCACGACTCTTGCAAAATTTCGTGATTGACAGACACAATGCCAATCATGAGCTTACCAAGACTATACGAGTGGTAACGAAAAAATGGTTCCGAGTGCCGCAGTGGCATGGCACTGCTGCATCTGCCTATCTGCTAAGTCACCTGTCAAGACATCGTTCAGCCTCTGCGCAAGTACGCCTCGATTGACAAAAGCTTGACTCTTTCGTCAGAGTCCATCGGCAGATCTTCGCCAAGCCCCGAAGGTGGGACGCAAAGAAGCAGAGATAAGAACTGCACTATATCTTGTTTTAGGCACGAGAGCCGATTGGAGCTTGGACGAAAGGGGTAAGGATCTGTTGGGATGACATGACCTCTTCTCCTACTCTATGGCGATCATTACAGGGAGGCAAAGCAGGGTAGGGGGCCGGTAGTGACGGATAATGTGAGGGAGATGGGAAGAGGAGAGGCTCAACTGTACAGGCACTGGCGGAACCTGGCGTGCGGCCATCTGCGCACTTACATGAGCTAATCTATAGGGCCAGTTTTCGGGTGAGCCGAGCGAAGAGGAGAGCAACCTCGGGTTCCTAACCAGCATTTGGAACCAATAAGATTCTTGCCGGCATTTCGAGCAATTCTTGTCACATGATTGACGATCTCTCTCTCTCTCTCGTCTCGTGACGCTCGGAGTATCATAAGTCATGGAGAACTGGCCAAAGTCTGTTCCATCTCGAGACAAAGATATTCAAGCCGAGCTCATGACTCGTCAAGCCGACTCGATCGTACTATACTACGCTTTCAGGAAACCTTCTTAACTCCGTCTCGGAGACCATCGAGTGCATAGCTGTGAACAGACAGAGATCAATAGTGGCTTCCAGGGCTTGAAAAAGTCGAGCGAAGTGTGGCACCGGTGGAAAAGGTGCCACTTCCAGTTTGACAGGAAAATGTGGACAATTATCCCACCTGCCTTAGGTACTTACCTAATCTCTTTCTCAGCTTTCGTCCTGCTTCAGAATTTCTAGCAACTGTGCTTTCTCATGGCCCACTGGAGCAAGTTGACCTGGAAAAGTTGTGCAATTTTAGGTCCCGTTGCATAACACCTAGGTCTGCTACGTGCGGAAGGCCAATTTTAAAACCAGTCTCTGTGCCACTTGCCGCAAGCAGGGAAGAGCAGTCAAAGCGGAATCACAACTTTTTTGGCAGCATCACACGCCAAAGAACGCCGCCATGATACCCGTACCAAGTTTTAACAGACGGCATTCATCTCGATCCTTGACCCTTTCGACACCGCCAATGGCACTCAGATGGGAGATGGTCTGCGCCCAAGAGTGTATCAGAGATAGCAAGAATCGTGTTGCCTCAGCTAAAGGTCGACAAGATGCATAGCATACCAGAAGATGCTGCTAATCTGTCATGGCTCTGAGTGGACGTGGCACAGTCTCTCCCAGAGTGTCCCAGCCTCGCTCTCTTCTCCTCATCAACTTCTCCACTTTGTGATTCCTGTACCATATTGGTGTGTGCCAGCCTCTATGATATCGTGCCTCAGCCCAAGTGGCACGACCGAGTACTGTAGCACCGTGGCGAATTGGCAGAAAGCAGTCGTAAAGAGGACATTTGCATTCGTCGCAAGAGCGTCCACAGAGCTCGCTATCTTACTCCAAAAGAAGCCTCTTTGACATTATTCCATTTCAGCCACCCGCATGGCAGACCCCTCAGCACACGGCATCCATATCCGAGCCGTGTCTTTTCGGATCATTTTCATCTGAGAATCTGCCAATGCCAGTCTCTACTCCCAGATCTCCAGCCTGTATCTCTAGTACAGAAGCTACGCTCCCAGCATTGGCTGATGAAATCGACCATGAGACTGAATTTTTTCGTTGCCGTCCAAGGGAAGCATGCTCGAAATACCTAGATGCCTAGTGAAGAGTTGCAGAGAAGGATTCTCGCCGCTCAGAATGCTTAGACACAAGTGGCTCCGTAAGATTTACGTGGGCTGAACTCGATCTGGAAAACCCCCTCTCGCCGATCGGATCGGCATGTCACTCCTCTACATTCGCACGAGAGGACGGAACGCCTTTACGGGACTTGCATGAGGCTTCCCACCACGAAACAAGCCTCTGTCAAGCCTTCGTGGGAGATAGAAAGCCGTGATAGGCCACGTGTGAACCATGCCCTGAGTGCCCATGTGACCCTTCCTATCAGCAGAAAGCGCATCTATTGGTCACCTCCAGGTAGCTGACAGGGTCCATGAAAGCCATCGAGTGGGTCGCTGCTCAGTTGGCTTTAGCCTGAGAGACACCGGGCTGAGTGGGTAAATCACCGGAAGGCAACCTCGAGCGACTTCGGGGCGGGTGGAAGGCGACCTGATCGTGTGATTGTGGTGAACCTGGGGGCGACGGGCACGATTCCTTATCTCCCCTCTTCGGCGAGTGAGAAGGGCCGACAAGAGGGTATCGTGCTATCTTTGCTGGAGAGTCGAGACATAAAAGCTTGCCATATCCTCTTTCCACCAAAACTTCTATATCTCAGGTTACCTCGACTTTTTATCAGGTACTCTCCTCAAAGAAGACATCATGGAGATGGGTGACATCACCCACGTCAGGG
This sequence comes from Taphrina sp. SM11, assembly GCA_004000165.1. Classification (NCBI taxonomy): domain Eukaryota; kingdom Fungi; phylum Ascomycota; class Taphrinomycetes; order Taphrinales; family Taphrinaceae; genus Taphrina; species Taphrina sp. SM11. The sequence goes on along the minus strand of RHDT01000295.1, from coordinate 54,736 downwards.
TTGCTGGTGAAGCGACCCTGACAGTAGAGCAGACGCATGCTCCAGTGGCTCCTTATACCAATGAGAAGATCACTCACGCTCTCGACGTCAAGAGATCCAACAGTGACGCCTCCCAAAAGTACGATATGGAGAAGGAAGCTGGCACTTATGAAGTCAATGCACTTGACGGAGAGGAGACCCCTTCGAATCTCGTGCCATTCCCAGAGGACCCAAATGCTCAGCATGAGGAACAGCAATTCACAATCCGTGCTGTCTTCATAGGTTGTATGCTCGGAGGTGTCGTATCTGCTTCGAACATCTACCTCGGTCTCAAGACTGGCTGGACATTTGGACCATCTCTCTTCGGTGCCATCTTGGGTTTCGCCATCCTTCGACCTCTCTCTTCAAAGGCACCCAAATATCTCGGAGGTGGTTTCTTTGGACCAAAGGAAAACGTCTGTGTACAAACCTCGGCCACTGCTGCTGGTGGGCTGGGAATCATCTTTGTTGGTGCCATTCCAGCCATGTACCAGCTCAACCTCCTCAGTGCTGACCCTGCGGACGACTTTTGGAAGCTCGTGACTTTCTCCGCATGTACCGCATACTATGGGCTCTTCTTTGCCATCGCCCTCAGAAAATTCTACATTCTCAAATTAAAGCTCATCTTCCCTTCGCCTACAGCAGTTGCATACGTCGTCCGAGCATTGCATGCCGGTGGTCGTGATGCCGAAGTTGCAGCCAAGAAGAAGGCTTACGTCTTGGCCTTTGCTTTCACGGGTGCTGCGCTTTACCGTATCATTTCTCAGTATGCGCCAGGTATCATGTGGGATTGGCACATCTTCTACTGGTTCTGGGAAGCTCACCACAACAATGCCATGATCGCTGCTGAATCCTGGGGATGGCTCTGGGAGTGGACACCTGCTTTCCTCGGAGCTGGTGTGCTGTCTGGTATGAATGCCTCTCTCTCCTTCTTTGGAGGATCCGTCATCGCCTGGGCCTTTATCGGACCGCTCACTGTAACCTATGGAGCTGCCTTTGGTAAACCATTCGTTGACGAGGATGGAGAGCCTTTGATCAAGGGTTACATGAACTACAACTCGTTCTCCCTCAAAGATCCCGTCAACAAGCCATCGCCTCGATACTGGAACCTGTGGGTCGGAGTCATGGTCATGCTGTGCGCTTCATTCGCTGAAATTGGTATGAACGCCCCTATCCTCTACAGAGGAATGCGACGTGCTGTCCTCGAGACAATGCACCAGGTTCCTGCCACCCGCAACTTTGCCAACAACCATCTCGTGTCTGATGGCGAGGAGATTCAGGACCCAAGTCCAAAGGAACAGCTCGTGCCAGCTTGGATGTGGTCCTCCGGTGTGCTTCTTGCCATCTTCTTCTCCTGCCTCGTCCTTGGACTCCAGTTCCACGTCAATGTCGGAATTACGATACTCTCCGTCATTCTCGCTTTCGTCTTCTCCTTCATTGCTGCACAATCGTCTGGAGCAACGGATATCAACCCTGTCTCTACATGTGCCAAGTCATCCCAACTCATCCTCGGAGGTGTCACACAAGGTCAGGGTATCCACGGGCCAAAGGCTGAGAGAATCAACATGATTGGAGGTGTCGTAGCTGCGGGAGCAGCTGCTCAGTCAGTCGACATGCTCGGAGATCTGAGAACTGGTTACCTCCTCGGCGCCAGTCCCCGAGTCCAATTCTACGCTCAGGCTTGTGGTGCCTTCTGCTCAATCTGGCTCTGTACCGGATTCTTCCTCCTCTTCTCAAAAGCCTACCCATGTATCATCGATGCAGATGCAGACACCTGTCAATTTGGTATTCCAAGTGTTGCTGCCTGGAAAGCTATCGCTACTGCCGTCACCGGTACCAATTTCCCGATTCCAACCTCCTCTGCCGTCACCGCTCTCGTCTTTGGACTCTTCTCCATCGGACTGGTCATTGCCAAGTACAAGTTCATCCCACAGAGATATCACGCTTTCGTACCCAACATGAACGCCGTCGGTCTCGCATTCACCTTGCCACAGACATACTACTCGACTGCCATGGCTGCCGGTGCCCTTGCCTCCTACTCTTGGTTCAAGCGATCTCCTGGAACTTGGAACAACTATGCCTACTCTCTCGCAGCTGGTCTTGCCGCTGGTGAGGGTATCGGTGGAGTTGTCAACGCTGTCTTGCAGGTTGCCAAGGCATCTGGTGACCTCTACGGAAGCGCCATCGGATGTCCAGCAAACTCATACTGTGGTTAGATTGACATCCGCTGCGTCTGGCACAACGCTCGTTCAGAGGAGTCAAGTTACATCACCTTGAGAGACTCCCAAAAATACAAAGCTAGACGAATACTCTTCATGTAAATCTTAATAACTTCAATTGATCTATCCCTATCTACCCTTGTATACTCTTCTCGCATCACTTCATTGTTTTCATGGCACAGTGCTTAGCGGTAGACATCGGGCACTCGTGAATGTGGCCAATCGGATCTTGGGCCGATCGGCAACGTCCATTTGCTCCACGAAAGCGGAGAACAAGCCGAAAGTGCGAATGTTTCTCGCTCGATGCTGGGTAAAAAAGGTGGGGAAAACAAGAGTTTCCGTTACGGAGAATCGACAAGTGAGAATCCGAATTTGCTTTGCCTACTGTGGTAAAGTCAGGAGACCTTGATACTGTGTCCTTTTTTGAAAAGCATTCGAAGCTTTCCTGGATTCATTTGCTCCGAGGGATGTCTGAGATGACGTCGATAGTGCAGACGACGGCTGGTCCTGTGCGAGGGTTCATCGACACGCATCCGCTGAGTGACAGGTCGACTGCTTCACTGCCTGCATCGACATGCAAACCTGTCCAAAAGTTCCTCGGGATTCCCTTTGGTCGGGCGGAGCGTTGGAGACAGGCGAGACCGGCTGCCCCTTGGACAAGGACGAGGGAGTGTCGTGAGTATGGACCGGCCTGCCCGCAACCGAAAGGTCTCTTGACACCCATCTTGGCAAAGACTTCGCGGGGTTTCCATCCACGGGATCACATCGGGGTCTCTGAGACGGAGATGTTTACGGTGAATGTCTACGCTGCCGATGGCGTTACAGAGGGCGATCGAGTTCCCGTGATGGTGTGGATATATGGCGGGTCGTGGAAGGACGGCGCGGCGAGTGGGCTCATGTATGATCCGACAAATATCGTTCGGAGTGCTTCCGAACGCATGATTGTCGTCACATTGAATTACAGGGTGAACATCTTTGGGTTCTTTGCCTCGCGGGATCTCGTGGATGAGGATGGACTCGTTGGCAACTACGGTATCCGGGATCAGCTCCTCGCCCTGAAGTGGGTGAATCAGAATATCGCCCGATTCGGTGGGGACAGGGAGAACGTCACGGTCTTTGGGGAGAGTGCCGGTGCCTGTTCTGTTGGCTGGCATATCGGTGGAGTGGATCCACTCTTCAGACGTGCCATCACGCAGTCCGGTGCAGCCTCCACGATGGGCTACCAGACCATGGCACAGCACGAAAAGATGTGGAGAATGTTGCTCGAGCACTTTGGCATCAGTTTGGAAGATGTGGATCGCGTCGAGAAAGCTCGGGCCATACCCACGAGAGATCTCTTGACCTTTCTCGCAAAGAATCCCACGCTACAGTGGGCCGCCACGGTAGAGTCCGGTCCGAATGCCATCTGGTCCGCTCATCCAGATGTGCGAACGGCAAAGGGTGAATACATCTCCTCCCTCGAATCCCTCATGCTCGGGTGTACGACGGATGAGGGATCCATCTTTGCACAGTTCTTTGGCATGGTCGATTCACAAGAGACGACGAGTAAGTTTGTCGATGCGTTCGGGGAAGCTTCACAGCACATCAAGATGCTCTATCCCGGCATCGACGAGGTTGCCAAATACCAGGGTGCTCTCGTCGATCATCCAGTCTCGCGATTCCTGCATGACGCTCTCTTTGATGGACCTGTGCGATTCCTCGCGGAGACATTGGCAAGCACTCCACATGCCAAGACTGGCAGGAAGGTCGATGTCTATCTCTATAAATCAGAGGCCGTGCTCCCGAGTTGGAAGAAACTTGGGTGGGGAGCCCATCATTTTTCCGAAGTCCCGTTTGTCTTCAACTCCTCGAGTCTGTGGGAAGACGATGAGGCTCGACCAGAGGCCAAAGTCGCCGCCAACTATGTCTCCAAGTGGACCACCTTTGCCAGTCACGGTCGACCGAGTTTGAATTGGCCCAAGTTTACGGAAGAGGAGAGGAGGAGGTTGGTCTTGCAAGAGGACGGGAGGGATCGGGTCGAAGACGTCTCCGAGGGAGCTTCCGAGATGGGTTTCTTGCTCTTCTCCAAAGTCATCAAGGCGCGCTGGGGAATCGAGGAGAGGAAGAATTCTGCCATGTCAAAGATGTAATGACCCTCTCTTTTTTCGCACATTCGATTCATCTTCTCCCTCCATGAAGCTGAAACTCTCTAGGGGATAGCTTGGCTTGTGTGTATCATTGTACCATGTAACCCTGCACGAAGGGATCATGGTGGCATCGACATCTTGAGCTAGATAGACTTCACGATTGGGGCGGTTCGTATAAACAGCCAGCCGATAGATATATCTTCCTTGGCACCACAGTCCGAGCAGAAGCAGCTTCTTGTCCATCTGATGAGGCTACAGCGACTCTGTCTTGTGTGATGCCAGCATCTACAGGAAAAGTCAATCATATGGGACGAGATGAGCCGGCTCCACATCCTTCCACCTCCACCCCACTTTTCATCCCACTTTCGCATCTCATCCTCGAGTCTCGAAGGTGTATCCTCGACCCTGAACAACCTCTCATTCTTGCTGTATTTGTGTTCCGCCGCACGGTGACTTGTTCATCCAAAAATTGGCCAAATTTGAGATGACAGCCTCCATCACTTTGCGAAAGGCAGAGGTCAAGGATGCACTGGAGATGGCAAGTGTCGACATCGAGGCATTCTACCCGACGAGTGTGACCTATCGGAAGCTCTTCCCGCTGTTACCCGACACGACCTATCGAGATGCATCTAACCTTGAGGTGGGCAGATCTTGTATGGAAGCTGAATTGTCGGCAGGTCATCACGACTGGGTCGTCGTGGAAAAGGCGGGTCGCATCATCGCCATTGGAAAGTGGATCTTTCCGGCAAACAAGAGCGCTGCGGATGCAGTGGCGTATGATTTCCCAGAGCATGTCTCGGGCCAGGCAATTTCGGAATTCTTTGGCATGTTGCAACGCGGTCGTGATGCGCACTATGGTCCCGATTCGAGGCACAGATATGTCGTCATGCAATGGATCTGTACAAGGCCCGGGGAAGAAGGTCAGGGTGCGGCAAAGGCAATCTTGAATTGGGGTCTCGATCGAGCTGATGCCTTGGGGATCGATGCCTGGATCGAGGCGAGTGCCTTGGGTCATCCGGTCTATGAGAAACTCGGGTTCAGGGATGTGGATCAGTTTGTCGTCGAGCATGAAGGGGAGAAGGAGACCTTGGTGAGGATGGTCTATCGACCCCATTCCCGTCCCCTTCGTCAGGGTGTCGTCAGTAGTGGCGATGATGCAACTGGGAAGAAGAAGGAGGAGGAGGAGGAAGGACCGACGATCCTGGTGACTGGAGCCTCAGGCTTTCTCGGTCAAGAATTGACAAAGAGACTCATCTCCTCCGACTCTGGTATCCGTTGGAAATCACTGATTTTGACAGATATCCATGATCCCATCACACCACAGACAGATTCCAAGATTACTTTCTTGAAAGGTCACTTGACAGAGATCATTCCAAAACTCGCAAAACATGACATTGACGTGGCATTTGTCTTGCATGGCATCATGTCTGGGGAATCAGAATCGAATCATGCACTCGGCATGGCAGTCAACTTTGCATCCACCTACGAATTGATCAAGAGCTTGTCGATCGATGCCACTCACCCATCCTCGCACAAGAGACGAGAGAGACCGGTCAAGGTGATTTACACCTCGACCCTGGCAGTCTACTCCAACTCCAAACCGTCCCCACCTGCTCCCTCTTCTTCTTCTCCTCTTGCGACACCGGCAAATCAGGGTGATGCAACGCGAGGCTACTCGGAACTCGACATGACCCTGCCGCAATCCTCCTACGGCACCGCAAAATCGATGATCGAGTATCTCCTGAACGACTACTCCCGACGCGGTCTCCTGGACGCCCGCATCCTCCGGGTCCCAACTGTAGCCATTCGACCGGGCCGACCGAGCAGCGCTGCCTCCTCCTATGTCTCTGGCATCATTCGCGAACCCATCCTCGACACACCCTCGAGCTGTCCAGTCGACGGCACCCAAGCCAGTTGGATCTGTTCCCCCAAATCCATCCTTCGGCACCTGTGTCATGCCATGACGCTCGACGGGGGAACCTTGGCCAAACACACTTCCCGAACCATCAACCTTCCTGGCCTCAAAATCTCCGTGGATGAACAGTTGCGAGCACTCGAGGCAGTGAAGCCCGGAGCCAGCAAGCTCGTCACGTTCGAACCAGATCAAGCTGTACGAGCCATTGTCGAGAGTTGGGTCGTCGATGTAGACACGAGCAAGGCATTCGCGCTCGGATTCGAGCCCGCAATCTCGTTTGAAGAAGGCATTCAGGATTTCATCGACGGGCTTGAGAAGACATGAATGCTCGAATAGTGGCGATATCAATAGCGACAAAGGATGGGTAAAGAGGGGAGAATGAAATATGTTTGCTCTAGCAGTGTAGAAGTCGCACGAAATAGTTTAGATTAAAAAAAGGAAACACCTCTAGACTTTTCCAAACATCTTCTCAAATGCCTGTGTGGAGAAGGACTTGGGTCGCTCCAGAGGAAGTCCAAGAGCTCGGTCCCAGATCAACTGAGGAAGAACTCCGAGAGCTCGTGAGACTCCAAACATGACGGTGTAAAAGTCCTCCTGGGTCAAGCCGTAGTGGACAAGCAAGACTCCAGAGTGTGCATCGACATTAGGATATGGGTTCTTGGTCTTTCCGTGCTCTGTAAGGACACCTGGGGCGACCTTGTAGACTGAGCTCACAAGGTGGAAGAGAGGGTCATCGGGCAAGTGCTTGAGAGCAAATTCTCGCTGAGCAGTGTATCGAGGATCTGTCTTTCGGAGGACGGCGTGACCGTAACCTGGAACGACCTGGCCAGATTTGAGTGTGTCCCAGAGGTATTTCTTGATGTCCTCCTCTCCGACATTGGTACCAATGGCAGCCTCCATCTTCTTGATCCACTTGAGAACTTCCTGGTTGGCGAGACCGTGAAGGGGCCCAGCGAGACCGCACAGACCTGCTGCGAGTGAGAGCATTGGGGATGAGAGAGCTGAACCGACCAAGTGAGTTGTGTGAGCAGAGACATTACCACCCTCGTGATCCGAGTGGATGGTCAAGTACAATCGCATCAACTCGACAAAGTCCTTGTTCTCGCCGAATCCTAGGATGTTGGCAAAGTTGTAGGAGTAATCCTTGTCCTTCTGAATGGCAGCAACCTTTCCGTCGGCGTAGAGATTTCGGTAGATTCGGCCAGCAACGTTTGGCAATTTTGCAATGAGATCCATCGAGTCCTCGAAAGTGTATCCCCAGTAGTCCTTTTTGTTGATACCCTTGGCATAGGCCTGTGCAAAGGAAGACTCCGACTCGAGAGCAGTGACAGCGAGCACGAATTGAGCCATTGGGTGGAGAGTGCTTGGACATCGATCAATGAGTTCCTCGACGTGCTTGGGCAAGTCTGCTCGGGCGGCCCATTCAGCAGAAAGACCCTTGACCTGTTCCTCGGTCGGGACTTCTCCTGTGAGAAGGAGCCAGAAGAGACCTTCTGGAAGAGGCTCATTTCCACCTGGAACCTTTGGGAGCTCGGCTTGACATTCTGGGATAGTCTTTCCTCTGAATCGGATACCCTCCTCCGAGTCGAGAACGGATCCCTCCCAGACCATTGCCTTGAGACCACGCATACCAGTGTAGGCCGAGTCAACGGTCGTCTCACCGGTCTTCTTCGATCCGTGTGCGGCACGAACCTTCTTGACATACTCCTGTTCTCGTGGAATCAATCCAGCAAGAGTCTCCTTCAACGACTAGACAGATCAGCTCGTCATACTCAGACAGAACGTGAAAAATTCAAGACTAACAGCAGCTTTTGAGTATGAACGGACCTGTCCGAAGGGTTTCGCATGTGCCAAAGCACGCTAGAGTTCCGTCAGAGTTGTTTCTTCCGGTTGACAAACACATGAACCCTTACGATGGCAGCAGTGGATTTCATTCTGTGGATTTATGAATGCAGTCGATACCTGAAGGAGGGAGGTACTGAAAAAGGAGAGGAGGATGGGGAGAAGTGAGAGCAGCAATGGGGGTAGTGGTCCTTAGTGAGAGAGTGTGTGTGAGATTGAGGTCTCGGTGGTGGTGGAAAGCTGATTCGTTCGTTCCCGAGCGAGCAGCTGCTTCTCTCCCTCTTCTCAGAACCAAACTTCGCGCAAGTGATCGGACTCAAGCCAAATTCTGCTTCTGATCACGCCCATGTGCTCTGATGCTCTCCGGCCTCGGGTCTAAATTGTGCCGGTATTGACATGAGTCACGTGCATATCATAGCTGATCAGATCTGGCATTTGATCGTTGTGTGGCGCAGTGATCATTGATCGTTCGTGCGATCAGTGAGATGTGTCTGGCTATATTCAAGCACATATCCTCGTCCTCAGTACTGTCTCTCTCTTGTCGTCCTAGAATCGACGTCGTGAAGAGTTCTTTGGTCCTAGTCGCATTGCTTTGGGGCATCTTTTGCAGAAATATAATTCGAGATGGCGGAACGAAAGGTGCTCAACAAGTATATCCCTCCGGATTTTGATCCATCGCAAATCAAGCGCGTCAAGACAAAGGACAAGACCGGTCCGAAGCTACAGACGGTGCGTCTTATGACACCTTTTTCCATGCGATGCAATAATTGTGGGGAGTATATCTACAAAGGCAAAAAGTTCAATGCAAGGAAGGAGGATACTCTGGAAAAGTACTACTCTGTCTCCATCATCAGGTTTCATATCAAGTGTACTCGCTGTAGTAGCAGTATAACTTTTCGCACAGATCCAAAGAATGCAGATTATGCTGCTGAATCGGGTGCTCAGAGAAATTTCGAGCCCTGGAGAACGGAGCCTGCAGCGGCTGATGACGATGAAACAGAGTTGGATAAATTCGAAGCAGAGGAGGAGAACGTAATGGAAGCGCTAGAGACCAAGACCATGGATGCGAAAAAGGAAATGGAAATCGCGGATGCTCTGGATGAGATCCGTACCCGGAATGCCATGAATTCTAGAGTCGATCCCGATCAATTGTTGAAGAAGATTGAGGCTGCCAGAGTTGCAGAGGCTGAGAAAATCAAGCTCGCAAAACAAGAGACAGAGCAGGTCGCGGAGGAGGACCGCGATCTTGCAAAAGCTGTTTTTGCGGGAGATGCCGGTAACGTGGTCCGGAGACTGACCGAATCGACTCAACCATCAATTGATACTGTCAATCCTGGCACGAGTAGTAACTTTCAAGCACAATCGAAATCCGTGCCAAAATTCGGCATACAAGCACCCAAGAAGCGAGAGAGGGGAGCACTTCTCGGTGTCAAAGTGGCAAAGAAGGTCAAGCTGGTCTGAGCACAATTTATCCACAAATCTATCGTGGCCCTTTCGAACGGGTTTGTCATTATGCTATGCTCGCGAATGCCAGTCAAAATTTCTGTGGTACGAACCATCTTATGTCGAAACCATGTCATCCTCCAACACCATCCTTGGTACCACATTCATCTACGCATATTAGCATTTCACACATGGCTGACTGGTGCTGGTGAACATACACTGATGAGCTCCTGAAATAACAACTTTGCTGCATAAGGTCTAATGGACAGTCAGCTTCTATAGCCAATCAGACAAGGACTGATTGCACTTACATGGTCATCTTTACGACACCTTTGCTCGAATCACAATGTGTGCACCAGGAGTTATATCCCATCAGGCCACAATTCTCGCAGACATCCACCTCGAAGGCATCACTCGACAACATCAAGCGTTCGAGCAGAAGCTGGGAGGCCCCATAGGCAATAAGACAATCACGCTCCATCTCTCCCAATCGCAGTCCTCCATCTCTCGATCGACCTTCTGTTGGTTGACGTGTGAGGACGGCTCTTGGTCCTCGAGCTCTGGCATGCATTTTATCGAGCACCATGTGCTTGAGCTTTTGATAGTAGATTGGTCCGAAGAAAATATAAGCTTGAAGTGCTTCGCCAGTGATGCCGGATGTCATGGTGTCCTTTCCCGAATAACTGAAACCCTTTTCGATGAGGATGCGAGACATGTCATCTACTTTGCTCCCACCAAATGCCGTGCCGTATTGCAACTTACCACTCAAGACGCCTGCTTTCCCCGCAAGCAATTCAATCATCTTGCCGACAGTCATTCGCGAGGGGAATCCATGGGGGTTCATGATGATGTCGGGATTGATTCCCTGATCGTTGAATGGCATATCTTCCTGCTGCACGATGAGTCCACAGACTCCCTTCTGCCCGTGTCGGGAGGAGAATTTGTCGCCGAGTTCGGGTCGCCTGGTCTGTCGAATGAGAACCTTGACTAAAGTCTGATCCGATTCCGTGGTGGAGAGCATGACTTTGTCGATATACCCGGATTCGCCAGACTTGTAGGTCCCCGGTGTCGCTTTGTAGCCCGCGGCGGTGGGTTGGCCGACTGCCATGGTGTTGTCGGATGCATTGATGGGCGTGTGCTTGTTGATGTAGACTTGTCCAGACTCGACACGTTCGCCGACTCCTGCGATGCCATCCGGTTGGAGGATCTCATGTTTCCAGATCACCTCGCCGTTTTCGCCCTTTTGAGGGTCGCCCAATCTGTCATAGGTCCCGTTGGCGTATTTCTTGATGACGCTGACGTTTTTGCGAAAGACTTGGCAACGGCCAAAGCCGCGATCGATACTGGCCTTGTTGAGGACCAGGGCATCCTCAATGTCGTAGCCGGAATAGGACATGACTGCGACAGTTGCGTTCTGGCCGGCTGGTAGTTTGTCATACCCGATGAGTTCGATCGTCTTGGTCTTGACCATTGGTTGTTGTGGATAGACCATGAGGTAGAGCAAGGTGTCGATCCTGTTGAGCTGGTTGTAACCGATTGCACCGATTGCTTGTTTACCCATGGCACATTGATAGGTGTTACGAGGCGACTGGTTGTGGTGCGGATAGGGGATGAGTCCTGCGACGGCTCCCAAGATTGTAAAGGGCTCGATTTCAAGGTGTGTCGTGGTCTCTACAATCTCATGTTCATAGATGGCAATATATGAATCATTCTCCTCATTCACATCCACATATTCGACGAGGCCATTCTTCAAAAAGTCCTCAAATGTCATCTTGCCCTTCTTCAGAGCCCGCAAATCTTTGGCAGTGACCCTCGGTCGTCCCTTTTCGACAATCAGCAGGGGCCTGCACACACGACCGCCATCAGAGGCAATATGAACCGCAGCGTGGTGATTGTTGATGTGTATGCTGACAAACTCGGATACTTTTCCTGCACGACGCATGCGTCTGAAATTCGTCACAAATCTGGCCGGGAATCGTGTTACGCCGAGAATGGTACCGTTCATATAGATGACATGAGAACCTTCGGCATATAACTCGTGTCCGGTGACCATGGTGATGTCCTCGGCCCCGAGTGCGAAGATCAATCGAATGATGGGATCCTCCTCGTCATCAGTGGTGATGTGTGTCATGAGAGCTAGATTCTTCACCAGCCCGCAAGCTTCTCCTTCCGGAGTATCACTGGTACAGAGCATGCCGAATTGAGAGGGCTGCAGTGCTCTCGGACCACTGACCTTTCTCGTCTTTTCGAACTGAGAGGAGATACGCGTCATCATACCGAGAGCGCTGATATAGCTCAGTCTCGATAGGACATGAGTTACTCCCGCACGTTCCATCTTGAATCGCTTGAGTGACCAATTACCAGTGGATAGAGCTCTGATCATGCCTCCGGTGATGTGATCACCATGAATGGAGAACTGGTTGAATGCATCAAATTCTTGGGTTCTATTTGGCTTCTTGAGTACCTTGTCGATGTTGGACTTGAATTGTGTGTTGAATGTCTTGAACAAGTCTTCAAACAAGAGAGAAAGTAATTGGCCAGCAAGTTCCAACCTCTTGTTTCCTACATAATCTCGATCATCGACCATGGTTGGATTTGCCATGGCCATGAGTATCCGCCGCGTCATCATTGCAAAGTAGACAACTTTGGGACGAAAGTCCAGGCCTTCGACCGGGACGTGTGCAAGTACAATGACAGCCAGAACTTCCAGAGCTTCTTCGCCGGGAGGACGACGTGGTCCATGGCCTGGTGCCTTCCTGTTCAAACGACACTTTGATCCGATATAGTCAAGCGCCTGCGCTTGCGTGTAAATCTTCATCTTTGCGCACTCTTCGAGATTAATCGCAAAGAGATCTTGGTAGACTGGATCGGCTCCACAGACCAGCTGGAAGATTTCTTGATCCGACTGTATTCCCATGGCCTTCAGGGCGAGAACGATTGGGATATCCTCCGAGATGGAATTGTGTTTCATATAAATCTTTCCCTTCTTTGTCAGGACATATGACTTTGATTTTCGTTCGTGTGTGGAGGACGTGACTGATGCCTGGATGATGCCTTTGTAATCCTCGACGATGATTCGATTTTTGGATAGTTGTTCTTGTACAAGGATGACTTTCTCTGTGCCCTTGACGACAAAATAGCCGCCAGGATCCAAAGGACACTCACTCATTTGAGCCATGGCACTTTCATCTTTGCCCTTCAAGATACAACGATTCGAACGCAACATGATTGGCATCCTCCCGATTGAGACACCTTTCCGCCGCACGACCTGCTTCCCACGGGTGTACTCGATATCCACATAGATATTGGCAGCGTAAGTGAGATCTCGAAGACGGCATTCATGCGGGGTGATCTCCTTCCTGATGCTGTCCTGATCGTGCCGCGTTGGACTTTCCACCCATATGTTCGTATACTTCAGGTAGAACCAGGGCTCGACATCCGAGGTAACTTTTTCATTCGCCTTGACAATCTTCTTGAGATCTGTCTCGATAAAGTAGTCGAATGAATCTATGTGTTGCTTCACCAGGCCTTTGACCTTCAAGAAAGCAGGAAGCAGGTTCCATTTGTCTTGAGCTGTAGCGATCGAGTCTGTCAGATTCTTTCCTTTATATTTTGCCTGCAACAGGGGATCTAAGCTCGAAGCGTGTCCCTTGAATGATCGCTTCCTGCCATTTGTCTGTGACTGTGAAGGCTGTCCTTCCTGATTCTCTATCTTTTCTTGCTTCGGACGCACCATGCAATGAAACACGTCGAGCCTCCGAAATGGACAATCACTAGCAGGACGGTCAGATCCGATCCGGAAATGTTCTACAGAGATCTGTTGCTACTTGACTAATTAGCGCCAGATGCACAAATTGGAAACTTTCAATTCGTCCACCTTCATCAGCGCACGTGAGGAAACAAATTATGCAGTATTTCTCTGATTATTCCAAGAGAGCCAATCATTGTCATGAAATCATCTATGCACTTCTTCTGCTCCCTTCAGAGTATACAATAGTTGCAGTGGGTAGTAACGGAGAGGTCAATCACTCATGGCATGAGCACTGTCACCTTCCTTGGGGCACCTAGTAATGCCAAATTGAGTGGGACATGGAAGGACGAATATCTAATTGAGGTGACAGAGACACCCTCCCAACTGCCAGAGTGTATTGTATGGCGTGTGTTACCACCTTTGTCATCAGGACTCCAAGAAGGGGTTTCGACATCGAGGGACCTCGATGAAGAAGCACTAGATATTTCCTTTGCACAATATCATGCAGAAGACTCGGAGCCCAGTCAGGATGATGCGTCTCTGACGACCGATGGAGCCACATATTCTCTGCCACCAGATGAGTTTCCTTCCTTTGATTTCAAGAGCAGCAGTGTCCTTGACATTGAAGAATTGTTTCATGTGCCAATGTGCAGTGTGAAGGGGATACCTTTCCACTACACTATCTTGGCTGCAATCCTGTCAATCTCACCATTGAGACAAATTATGACCAAAGCAGGGCAGATGACACCGATGTTGACGTTGATCTTGGGTGATTCGACGACGAACGGATTTGAATTGACTGTCTGGGGCTCACAAGCTGAACTCTGTCAGGCGCAGTTCGCCAGACTCGACATTATACTGATATCAGACTTCATCCTGTCTGTCTATGGCGGCAATCTGCGCGGGACGAGTCGACGATCAAGAACAGGGTTCCAACTACTCTATCGCACAATCAAGACGAGAAAGACAGACGACAAGTTTCGGCCTTTCCTGGTTGACGTCGATCTGCAGAGTCGCCTAGTCAAGAGGGTTCGAGACTGGGTCATTGCCTGGGTACCATCTGAAACACAACCTGATGATACTCAGTGAAGAAAAGATTCGCGAGGATCGAGTCATGATTGTATTCTACATACATACCTGTATATACATAAATTTTCCACAAGGCTTGTTGCAGACTCAAATGGAAGCAGTCGTGAAATATGAATCATACCAATATTCGTAGTCTTTCATGACCCCGGCCAAAAGACCGAGCAGGGGAACTCTCTCGACACGACGCACGGCGGCATCGATCTTGGGTTTCGTGATGTTTTCATAGAATGCACCCCTCATGATCCACCACAACATGCTCCATGCTCGCCGGCCCATCTCCTCCTTTTCCAACTTTGTCAGTGCCTTGAGTCCCCCGGGCACCTTCATGGAGAAATCCTTCTTTGTCAATTCTCTCGAAGCATAGTCGAGAGCGATACCGATGAGCCATGGCCTCCAATTACGTCTGTCTTTCGATCTAGACAATAGGGTAGCGTAGACGAGAGGTCTGAGGATATACAACAGTTCTGCGAATTTGCCAATACCAGATATCTGGTGCAGGAGAGCACTTGGTGCTCGCAAATCCTCCACATATAGAACCTTTCTCAACAGGAAATCCGTCACAGCTTCTTGATTGGTAAATTTGACTGGTGGTGCAGAGCCGACTTGTGTCCTTTCCGAGCGTGCTTCGTCGGCTGCTTTCTCTTGACTCCCGTCAGTCGTCGAAGGTGGAGCGATGGCCAACTCCGAGGACAGCGCGGCATGATCGAGCCTCTCTTCAAGCGTCGCAGGATCAATCTCTCGTTCCGCAACATGAGGATAGACGAGAGGTCGGCATTTTGTTTCTTGCAAGAGCATGATGCGACAAATTGCCTTGATTGCCTCGATGCCGATGATCGTCCTCCATCTGCCCTTCTCACCGAATTTCTTCCGAGCCACAATCTCGCACAGAAATGAGAGGTGTTGTATGGTCGTCACGGCGATACTGAGTCTCTTGTATATGCCGCTATTCGACGACCAGAACTTCGTATAGCGATTATGTGCAGAGAGCTGTGGCTTCTTCGAATCATCTGGGAGGCGCTCAATGGCACGAGCGAGTATAGAATCGTGATATGAGCCGAGAAGATTCAGGGTCGCATAGAGTGTCTCACTGGCAGCCTCGCTGTCCTGGAAGCGACCGGGGAGTAGATATGTCAACGTACGCAAGGTAGATTCGATCGAGGTCACGGAAGACGCATTCTTCAAGATATAGTCGTCATACTTCGCGATGAGATTGTAGGACGACATGCCACGTTCTGTCGACTCAATTCCTTGACACACGACAAAAATGCACAGAACGAGCCAGCAGTGAGCCGGGGATTGTCGAGTGCAGATGAGGAGAAGATGAGGAAATGCTTACGTTCTAACGCGAAAGGTGGAGACTTCTGGGCAAGAGCCGAACGCGAGGGAGACGACATTTAGGACGAACGATTCGTGGGGTTTTCTTGAGCCAGGATGTCTCTATCAACATTGTTTTTTATACAAGGTCATATAGCTAACGTTTCATATATCCAAGGTAGAGTCTGCAATGCACAATCAAAGGCCTTCCACTGGGAATTCGGCCTGAGGTGTGAGACGTGCAATGACTCGTCTGTCCGTTGACTTGAAGTCCAGGATGGCTGTATGCGCCGTGACGCGATTGTCCCAGACGACGACACTGCCGGGGCTCCATTTGACTCTGGCCTGGAAGTCGACGCCTTTTGCAATGTGGTCATAGAGAAAGTTCAGCAGGAGATCGGACTCCTCCTTCTTGTAGCCCACAATCCGTCTCGAGAATTGTGGGTTGACATAGAGAGCCTTGGCCCCCGTGGTCGGGTGTGTTCGGATGAGGGGATGTACAGATTGTACTGGATCTCGTCTGACGTATCCTCCTTTGCTTCTTGCAGATTCCGCCTGCTCAAAGCCAGAGTGCACAACTTCAAGTCCCTCGAGTCTCTTCTTGAATGGCTCCGAGAGTCGGTTGTAGGCTTCGATCTGAGAGGCAAAGGCAGTGTCACCACCAGCCTCAGGGTTCTCGAGGATCCATAAGAAGGTCGTTCCTGGCGGTTGTCTCTCGTAGGAAACGTCCGAGTGCCAAGAGAGGCCTGAGATGGAGTTCCCAAGATCAATCTCCTCGTTGATCTTGGCTGCTTCCTGGTGCGATTGAAGTTGTGACTTTCGTGCCTCAAGCTCAGACACACCAAAGGCATAACCACCATTCTGCTTTTGGCTGAAACCACGCGAGACGAGGTGGAACTCTGGATGGCCCTTGATATGAGGTGAGGTTGGATGGATATGGATGCGTCCAAAGTGCTGGACAAACTCCAGCTGCTTCTCAGGACCAATCTCGGCAAAGTCCTGTTCTCGGAAGACGAGGAGACCGCGTCGAGCGGCAAGCAAGGCAAGCTCGTTCTTCTCTCGCTCCGTGAAGGACGACACCTGACGACCGGATATCTCTGTTCCCAAGTGTGGTGTGATGTTGGAATACGTGGCTCCCTCGATCGGGGCACCGGTAGCATTGTGCCCTGGATCACGGTGCTCAAAGTCCTTCAGTGGCTCGTAGTGCACACCGGCATCATACTCTGGTTCATAACGTGCCAGGACTTCAGCGTTATACCGCGGCTTCACCACAGGCAAGGCTGATTTGATATCCTTGAGATCATCGATCGGTCTCTGTATGGCAATTGAAGGAGTCATCTTGTTCAATCACCAAGGGTGCTTCACAAAGCTATCATTCCTGGACAGAACACACATGATCTTGTTTATAAGTTGATTGTGTGATTGTGTCATTCTTTCGCAATCTGCCGTAATGCAATCCGGAGAGCATGTAGACGAGGAGTGCAAGCATGGGGGATGCAGATCTGCTGCTGCTGCTGCTGCTGCTGCTGCCAGCCTGCAAACAATCGGTAGTCATCCTTCAGAGTGGGTCCAGTGTTGGCAGACGGGAGAATGGCGTCAAGGGAAATGTCATGCGATGACCCAAGGAGTGACTCAAATTGCGTGATATCCTCTTTTTCCTCCTTCCACTTTCTCACTCACTCGTACACTTTCGTCTATCTCTGCTCGTCCTTGACTTTCCATCTGGCGCGTCCCACCCAGCCCTCGACGAACAGGGCAATAATGCAACAGACTTCCGTCCGGATGGGCACACCAGGTGCCGAACAGGCAGCAATTTCTCGAAATAGCTTGCAGTGAATTTGACTGAGTGGCTAGATATGTACTATGAACTTTTGACAGAGTACTTGCCATACAAGCCTGTCTGTCTCGCTCAACTCTAGTGTAAGCACTGTAGGCACTACTGGACTTGCCTGCTGCATGTTTGTCTTGTTCTTGGAAGTAATTTAGACGTGTTGGTGTGTCTGTGGAGCTCAGGATCCGCAATGTGGGGCGCGAAATAGTGTAGAATCGCTTACTTTTTTCGAATGGAAGGAAGAGGGAGTTGTCGTTGCTTCGGTCAGGCATGACGCTTGCGAGCACGCAGGTTCAGCCTTCTTCTGAGGCGATCGAGGAATCGCATGTCCATCAGGTCTACAACAAGATTGCCACACACTTCAGTAATACGAGGTATAGTCCATGGCCTGTGGTGGCAGAGTTCCTGCACTCGAGGACGCCCGGTAGCATAGGTCTGGACATTGGTTGCGGCAATGGGAAATACCTCGGTGTGAATCCAGAGGTCTTCATCATCGGGTCCGATCGAAGTGAGGGTCTCTCCCAGATTGCACACGACAGGGGTTTCGAAGTCCTGCTCTGCGATGGACAGGAGACTCCACATCCTCCCAATCGCTTCGATTTTGTCATCTGCATCGCCGTCGTCCATCATTACTCTTCGGCAGAACGAAGATGCGCCGCTATCCGCCACATCTTGTCCTGTCTGAAGGACGGGGGCGAGGCCTTGGTCTATGTCTGGGCTCTCGAGCAAAAGACGTCAAGGAGAGGATGGGATGGCGGAGATCCACAAGACATCATGGTCCCCTGGAAGACTGTAGAGAATGGCGTCGAAGTCGTCTATCAACGCTACTATCATCTCTATAAAGACGGAGATTTGAATCGAGATGTCGAGAGTGTCGGTGGGCACGTCATTCGTAGTGGCTACGACAAGGACAACTGGTGGACTGTGATGCGCAAACCTTGAATGACACAGTACATATCGTCATACAATGCATCGAACAAAAAGCATACAGGCATATAATATCTCAACGACCACTGGGTACGAATCACGGCAGCAGGAAATCTCGCGGCTTGTGATTCGACCAAACTGTATATATGATGGCACGAGGAACGCAATTTGGGCGTAGCATTGCATAGCTACTCAGAAAGAAATGAAGAGATAATGCCTAACGCTGCAAGAGCTCATAACCGGAACGACTTCGAGATGCCAATGTTGTTTTTTGCAATGGTCAGCAACATCCGCCAGCCCTTTTAGAATCAAATGCAGGTATGATGCCACCCTTGGCTTGACGAATCTTGATGCCATTACTCTTGTCGTTCAGATCAAAGACACCTTGCTTGATGTTTTTATATACTTTGCGAGCAACAGCTTCAAATGCCTCTTCCACTCGATCGCCTGTTTTGGCAGACGCCTCGACAAATAAGACACCGTTCTCGTCCGCCCATGCTTGAGCCTCCTCTGTGCTCACTTGTCTGTTTTCCTCGAGATCTGCCTTATTGCCGACTAGAGCGACGGCAATATTGGGGTCAGCATGCGTCCGTAAGTCGGACAACCAAGTGATTGCATGATCAAACGTGACCTTTCGGGTGATGTCAAACACAAGCAAGGCGCCTGTCGCACCACGATAATATGAGCGCGTGACAGATCTGAATGACTCTTGACCCGCTGTGTCCCACTAAGAAAAGTGTCAGATGATTGAGCTTCCAACATGACATGAAACCAAGCTGACTTACAATCTGCAACTTCATCTTTGTATTGTCGACATCCACTATTCTCGCACCAAATTCGACACCTATGGTGACATCATGGCTGTTCTAAGATCTCAGCACAGATTCAGTATAGATGGAAAATCGCTGCTCACCATGTAACGGTCGTCAGTCAGACGAAGCATGAGGTTGGACTTTCCGACTCCGCTATCGCCAATGATGACGAATTTTACGATATACTGATACGGCGCAGGATCGGCCATGCTTCGAGAAGCACTAGAGATATCACGTCTGTGTATGTCGCAATATAAACGAATTTGCCGATGATATAATTGAGCTTTCTGGGCAGGCGGCTATAGTTGTCTGCCTTTCAGCATATGATCTGACCGTTGTAAGCAGCAAGTTGAGCGAATCCACGAAGAAGCGGCTGAGCAGAGCCCGCGCGTGATCTGATCACGTGACATACACCACTTCCCTTCTCTCGGCCTGTTTTGATGAATTGGGGAAAGGGAAGGGGACAAGGCCTCGACAGAGTGAGACTGGCATGTCCTAGGGTGCTGCATGGAAGATTATGAATCTGGAGATGTGTTGTTGAGATTGTTGATACAAGGTCTTCAAGACGATCGTATAGAGCATAATGATGCGGATGGGGATGACACTAGCATCAGGGAGTTAGCCACCTCAATCAGAGAATTGAGTCACATCACTGTTGAGAGATGGTCAAGATATTGACTTGGAATGTCGCTGCTCTGAGGCCACTCCCCCTAAAATTGACTGGTCAGTCACTGGAGGCATTCTTCAAGCAACATGGGGCGGATATCGTATGCTTCCAGGAAACCAAGATCAGTGACTACTCCCGCTTGACAAAAGAGCTAGCTGTTGTGAAGGGATATGAATCCTTCTTTTCTTTTTCAGGCAAGGGATATGCGGGAGTCGCCACTTTTGCCCGAGCGGGAGGGACACGATGGTGGACAGACAATCCTTTCAATGTCCAACTAGGGGCACTTGAAGAGACAAGCAAGAAGAGTCGTGTAAGCACAAGAGATCCAGACACGGATCCCGATACGTCAATTGGCCGTTGCGTCTTGACAGATCATGACGAATTTCTTTTGCTCAACATCTACGCTCCGAACGCGGGTCGTGGGCCTGAGTTTCTGGAGCGGAAATTTGCTTTCTACAGAACACTGAGTGACTGTGTTCGGAAATGGACAGAAGCTGGACGCAAAGTCATAGTCACAGGAGATATCAATACTGCACACCAAGAACTGGACATATACAATCCAGAAAAGTACAAGACAGGTACTGGGTTCCTCCCAGAGGAGCGAGAATGGATCACAAGACTGCTATCAGATCATCAGCTAAGTGATGCATTCCGTGTACTCTATCCTGATTTGCGAAAATACAGTTTCTGGGACCAGCGACGCCAACAACGAGCACCCAACAACGGATGGCGAATCGACGCCTTCTACGTCTCGAACCAACTTCTCTACCCTGAGCAAGATTCCAATGGACCGGACAGAACAGTCGGGGACAAAGTCGACAGTTGCATACTGAATGATGTGTTTGGATCCGACCATTGCCCCATCACTCTCATTCTGCCGCATGTGATACTACGAAGAGATCTCAGGTGCAAAGATGCCAGCAGCAATCGTCCGAGTTTGAATCCTCGTCGAATCGATGGGTTCTTCAGCAAATCCGTCAAGGGACAGGGCTCGAATAAGCGGGCATTGGATGACACGGATGACGAAAAGGAAAGTGTCAAGGCGAAGAAGTAGTGCCCATGAAAGCGCCTCGAAACACCCCGAGACGACACCTGCATCACTGGAAAAGACCGCGAGTCCATGGCATCTCTTCTCTAGATCGTGCGCTGCAGTCCGGCTTCTTTGCTGTCACCGGGCGCCATCCATCGGCCGACCTGCTCAATGCGGCAACTCTCAGCGACAATTTGAAAATAAACTTTCGTGAGGCGTTTTGCGCAAGGGAAAAAAAAAGTGCTAACACGAAAATCACACCATCCCACGCGCGAGCAATTTTACCAAGTCTCATGCCAGACATTTCTCAGTACTTTTGATTTAGCGTCCTCTTTAGGAATTCTCTTCTCAACGTCAAGATGTGGACGGCTACTCAGGAAACACAATCTGACAGTTACGAAATCGAGGAGGACAAGTTCAGTGCTGCGGCATCGAAAGCCAGGGTAACAAAGCAGACCTTTGAGGTCTCTACACCTCTCGAAAAGAGCCGGACACAAAGTCTTCAAGATGACCACGACAACAGCTCGCCGGCCATCAAGAGGAAGTTGAAAGGACGACATGTGCAAATGCTTGCCTTTGGTGGCACAATAGGTAAGTCGTTACCTTGGTATTACGATACATGAGACTGATGCGATAGGAACGGGACTATTCATCAACTCTGGTACAACATTGAAGAATGGAGGGCCCTTGGGTTGCTTGTTGGGTTATCTTCTCGTTGCTATGATTGTCTTTTGTGTCATCATATCGCTTGCCGAGATGTGCACTCTGTTTCCTGTCGCTGGGAGCTTCACTCACTATGCTACACGATTTGTCGACCCGGCTCTAGGTTTCGCTCAAGGTGAGAATGACACCCTGTACCTGTGGCTCGTGACTAATATCTTACAGGTTGGAACTATTTTTACTGTTGGGGAATTGCCATTCCACTCGAACTAGTCGCCAGCGGAATCGTCATCAGCTACTGGGACGACAAGACGAACATTGCAGTCTACATAACCTGTTTCTTCATTGTCATTGTCGCCATCAACCTTCTGGGAACACAAATGTACGGTGAAGTCGAGTTTTGGCTTGCTGGTCTGAAAGTGATTACCATCCTGGGACTTTTGATACTTGGGATCGTGCTCATGCTCGGAGGCGGTCCCACACACGATCGCATTGGATTTCGAAATTGGCAGGATGGTCTGTTTGCACAATATAATGAGATTCCAGGCAGTCTCGGCAGATTTCTTGCCTTCTTCTCGACCTTTATCAATGGTGCCTTTTCCTATTCTGGATCTGAACTAGTCGCTGTCACTGCTGGTGAGGCAAAGAATCCACGTCGAAATATCCCAATGGCTTTGAAGAAGGTCTTCATTCGACTCGTGGTCCTCTACTGTGGTAGTATCTTCATCATTTCATCACTAGTGCCATATCAGAGTCAAGCACTGCTCGATGCCACCTCTGGAGCCTCAAATGCTGCCTCGTCGCCCTTCGTCATCTTCATCAACAATGCAAAGATCAAGGCTCTACCGGACATCCTCAACGCTGTCATCTTCACCGCTGTTCTGTCTGCAGCCAATTCTGATCTATACGCAGCATCGAGGACGCTATATGCATTGAGCTCGCAATCCGCCGCGATGACGCCGAAATTTCTCAGCATCGTTCCCCGAAGTGGCCTTTTCAAGAACTTGCCGGTCTATTGCGTCTTGGCTACATCGCTCTTGGGCTTCTTGGCATACCTCAATCTCAGCTCGGGCGCTGTGGTCGTCTTCAACTGGCTTGTCAACTTGTCGACCATTGCGGTCTTGTTGACTTGGTGCTTCATCTGTGTCTCCTATCTGCGATTCTTTTACGCTTGTCGTGTGCAGGGTATCGACCGTAATCAGCTTCCCTTCAAGGGTCCTTTCCAGCCATACTTGGCTTGGACGGGTATGATTTCGACCTCAATCATCATCCTCTTTTCGGGGTTCTATGTCTTCCTCGATGGCAACTGGAGTGTGAGCAGTTTTCTGACTGCCTATATCGGTGCTCCAATCTTTGCCGTTCTCTACTTTGGTTACAAGATCTGCATGAAGACGAGCATTGTGTCTCTGGAGAAGATGGACCTACACACAGGACGAGCAGATCTGGACATCCAACTAGAGGAGAAGCCCAGGAGTAGAAAGTGGTGGCGCCGGATCTACGAATCTGTCTTTTGATACGAAATCAATCAGCATGAATAACATACTTTGCATTTGCACATCACACGACAGTGAAATCATACGACAGTGAAAAACGTGGCGCATATAGCGAATCATCCAGCCTCTACACGGATCCGTGTAGTGGTCACAAGGGAGGTAATACCAATCACAAAGCAGAAAGACCTGATGCCAAGCAAAGTGACAACATGTGGCTCCCAAGGAAGAATTCGGGCAGCTGATGGGATGACACATCTTACTTGACGCGGCCCCCTAAATATAAAGTCAGACTCTGGCTTCCGCGCGCATTTCCGGGACAAGTCTTCATTCGTGGCATGCTGCGCTGAGTGAGATGCCTGAGCTACCAGGACACTCTCGCGCAACATTGTGGGCATTTGCGGCGTTTGATGATTATAATTTATAGATTCGCTGGTAGAGGTAAATTTAGTATGAATTCCAGGCGTCACTCGATCGCGCTCTTGACAGTATGTGGTCTTCTCACTTGGCACAGCACAATGCACGGCATAGGAGAGTTGTTATCAGTTCATGCAATCTTGAGAAAGTCCGACCTTTGTTTTGACGTTCTTGATCTTCGAGGTTGTACTCGGGGTGATGTGCGGTCTTCTCTCTCTCTCGGCCGTCTGGGCCACCACATGTGTCTTAGACCTCCTGCGCACTTCATGGTCAAAAGGCGCCGTCATAGGGATGAGTACGGAACATCCGGCTCTGTGTGGCGGTAGTCTCACGATGGGGGGAGAACCTTGTGATTCCATAACCAAATCAACAACGTGGTCAAGTCGAGCCACTCAGCGATCTTCACCCGGTGACCGCAGACCCGCAATTGACTGAGCTCGGTATCATGTGGTAGGTGGGCCCTCGAGTGAGATAATTTCGGAAGTATATGCAGGAGGAGGGGCGCCCTCCAGCAGATCAGGTTGATCCCGAGTACAACACAAGGCTTCTCCAAGTCGCTGGAATGCACCGTCAAGTCAAGAGACGTGTGAAGACTCTTTTGAAGACTATTGTGGATCCTTTCAGTCAACCTAGTAAGATAAATGGCGAAAAGCTGATGAGGTCTTAATGAGGATGATAACACAAGAGGCGCCTACATCACAAGCCGGCCCGGCTCAAGGGGCGTGATACTCATTTTCATCTGCAGCTTCCAATGACTCGCGAACGGTTGCTATGGCGCAACTACGAGTGACCCTTATTAGCAGCAAGTCGGCTGTAGATCGTCTAAGGGATTGGTTGAGAATGAAAGTCTCCCATCTGTTCGCGAAAGGCGCGGGGAGCAGTAAATCAGCCAGGGGCTTGGGAGCAAGCCACCTCATCCTAGCCCCCGAAGGTTCAACTCTCCCTCCATCTGGACAGGGTTTCAGTGTGTTTGGCGCTCTTGTTACAGACCACTTCTCTGGGCTCAATTTCCCCCCCAGAGGCAGGGATGGAGCCTTGTAGTCTTGGCCAAATCCCTTCCACCCTCCACCCGCACTCCCGAGTCGGAGAAATTCAACGCCTTTCCATCGAAGCACGCGCGCATCCGTCCCTCTTCTTCCGATAGCCAGAGAAGTGGGTTCCTTCCCTGCGGCCGATTTTGAATTCCCGAAGGAGAGCTCGCCCGGGTGTTCTTTACCTCGGGGATACCTCGAACCGTCCCGCCATAGTGGCCCTCTATGTACAAATCTATCCAGTCTTCCTTCCAGTCTCGAAGCTGACGTCAAGCTCGACCGCTCTCTCATCTCCATATCACAGTGACGGGAAACGGTCCTCCGGAGTTCACCATCGTTGCGTCAAGTCGCATCACCTTGGAGCATCAAAAAGGCCCGGACCGGACCGTCTTGACAATCTCAGCAGGCATAACGATAATCACGCCAAGATAAGAAAGAAGACGGTTCCTCATATTACGCGGGTCGCATTCGTCTCCAGACTCCCAGACGGAGCCACCGCGAAAGTTCCAGCAAGAGAGCTTGGACTCACGGCAGCATGAGTTCTTCTGCTCGTATGCCGCACTATAAAGTCACTGTGATGGGAGATGGAGGTGTCGGCAAGACTGCCTTGACCATTCAGGTATGAGATGATCCCTCCTCCAAAACAAGAAGCGCATCTCCCTCTGACGCCCTTTGGAGGAGACTTTTGTTTTTTCTTGCGCGACATTGCTAATGATTCTTTTGTAGCTCTGCTTGAATCACTTTGTGGAGACGTACGATCCGACGATTGAGGATTCCTATCGAAAGCAGGTGCACGTCGGTGGAGTCTTGAGTCTGCTGGAGATACTGGATACCGCGGGTCAGGAAGAGTACAGCGCTCTGCGCGATCAATGGATTCGGGACGGCGATGCCTTTCTTCTCGTCTACTCGATCGCCGCCCGCAATACCTTTGAGAGAATACAAAAGGCCGTCGATCACATTCGGCGGGTGAAGGAATTGGCACCGTCGGATCTCCCGATCGTCATTGTCGGCAACAAGGCCGACCGTGCTTCCGAGAGAGAGGTCAGTACGGTGGAGGGAGAGATTCTGGCGAAGAACATTGGCTGTGGCTTCATCGAGTCGTCTGCCAAGACTGGCACGAATGTCGAGGAAGCATTCTACCAAGTGCTCGAGATGACTCGCTACAAGCGAGAGGGGAAACCCATGGTCGATGCCGTCGGCAGCATGCAACAGTCCATCCCAGTCGAACATGTACAGGAACCAATGTCAGACGACGACGGAGGTCGAAACAACACGAGCCGAAATCCCTCCGACAAGAGGCAGAGGAGAAAGAAGAAGTGCATCGTCATGTGAGCGGAAGGTAGAGGGAAGAGAAAAAAGTCCATTTTTTGTTTGGCATTTTTGCGAGTCGCGCATACAGGCCGACGACGAGAAGGAGCGTGTGGAGAATAGAATGTTTTTCATTGAATCACTATTGATTTGTGAAGCTGTGGCATTGGAATAAAAACAGCGGAACGACTTGATGTTTAATTTCTTTCATGCCAGATTCTTTAGTATACGTATGACCCAGTGTCTCTTGTCCACCTTTCAAACTCTTCCATAACAGACTTGTGTCTTACTTTGCCTAACCCTACACCAATCGTCACCACGTTCCTCATCATCAATAATCTGAGAACGAGAGCTCTACTGCAGAGATGCCGTACGGTGAAAAGTTGAAGCCATAGGAGATCATGCGACTCACTAAATCACGCGCACAAAAGAGAGACCCATCAGCACATCAAGCTCTCCTCGTCATTATAAAAGTATCAAGTTACACTTTTTCCAAGATTCATCCATCACCCGATTGCCTCGATGAGATGCTCGTATCTAATCGTTTAAGCTCGCTTATGATGTACGCCATTTTTGTCTGTGGAGGTTTAGCGGCGAGATTCAAGTTGGCGCGTGTTTGGCGCAGATTGTCGTTTCCCGCCCTCTCTTGAGACAGCGATGCATGAACGCTCTTGCCAGTCAGTCCACCCCATCCCTTTCTCTACCTCGATCGATACAATCTCTACAGACGATAGAGAAGAGAGTTACTGTCAGTATGCCGCCAAAGAGAAAAGTAGAGCAGACGGCAACGGAGACTGACGTGGCTCCTCCGCGCCGATCGACGCGACATGCCAGTACGAGTGACAACCAGAGTGGAGCATCGAAGAAGGCTCCCAACAGCTCGGGTCCGACAACGGCAACGTCCAAGACAGAGGTGAAGGGCAAAGACGGAGAGGCCGAGAACGCCAAGGACAAGATCGAGGAAGGAAAGCCCAACGTTCAGCAGCAGGAGACGGGAGGCAAGGAGACAAAGGAGGGAGTAGATTCGACAGAATCAAAAGACACCAAAGCAGATCACAAAGATGAGGCAGAAAGTGTAACCAAGAGACACTTGAAGGTCGGAGACATCATACCATCGGCATCACTGCTCGACTCGAATTCAAAGGAAATCTCCCTGCTGGCAGAGTCTTCGAGCAATCCCGACACGAAGGGACTCGTTCTCTTTTCCTATCCCGCAGCAAGTACACCAGGCTGTACAAGTCAAGCATGCTCCTATCGTGACGCATATGAGGAGATTCAAAAGTTGGGCTATGCTGTGTTTGGTATCAGCACAGACACTCCTGCTGCCCAGGAAAAGTTTAGAGGCAAACATGGATTCAAGTATCCTTTGCTATCTGACCCCAAGAAACTCTTACTGGGGCCATTGGGTGGTAGTGTGGCTTCGAAGAAGACTGCACTTCGTTGCCA
The DNA here is from genome assembly GCA_004000165.1 of Taphrina sp. SM11. Classification (NCBI taxonomy): domain Eukaryota; kingdom Fungi; phylum Ascomycota; class Taphrinomycetes; order Taphrinales; family Taphrinaceae; genus Taphrina; species Taphrina sp. SM11. The sequence continues at coordinate 27,400 of RHDT01000295.1, read as the reverse complement.
TTGGGTCATCAAACGTGGTGGAGAACTCGCCAGCATCGAAATTGGAGTCAAGCCAAAAGACTGTGTCACAAAGGCCCTCAAGACCATTGACTCGCTAAATTGAACCGTTAATTGAAGGAGACTCTCAAGAGCGATTCAGAGGCAGGTATGGATTTGTGAAATGATATGATGGTGATTGCTTGATGATAGCTATCAGAATATGTACACGTCATGCATGCTCAGATGTCAAAATTGTGAATTCTCAATTGTCCTTCATCATTGCTCGTGACCACTGCATCATTACTGAGTGTAGAGATGACTCCTGAAGGAACGTGGCTCGTCTGGTACTGGGCAGAGACAGAATTGCCGAGAAATTTCATGACCACGGCATGTTGTCGATCTGTAGCAGAGACACCGCGATCATCATCGTTCAAGTCCCAAAGTCGGAGTCCAGCCTCCCCTGACCCAACGACGAATCGGAGCGACTTGTTGATGCGACAAGATCTGACAGTAGCTCCATAGCCCTGAAGGATTCGTGGTTCCGAAAGAACGATTGTATCGGGCGTCGAGGTGATTGTGAACAAGATCAAGTAATTCCCGTGAGAAATCGAAACGTAGGGATGTTCATAAGCGATCGCAGAATCTTCAGATATTGCGCCACGGTGAAATGGCTTATTGGGAAAGTCCGTGGATCGTACCAGCCTCGAGATGGATAGAGACCTTGTAGCATTCGAGAGTATGAGCTCCTGTACTTGCAGTGAAGAGCTGAGCAGACTATAGCTCATGAAAACAAGGCTTACGACTGTGGTATTTCCCATGTACCGAAGGGTGACAATTGGTTTCGAGCTCGACAGTCCATCGAACAACTTGATCAACCTAGTACTTCCATGTAGATCATAGACGAGTATTGATTGCGTGGATGTTAGAATGACTAGAAAGTCGTTGAGATAGAATACTTCTTGGTAGTTTGAACTAGAAATCGTATGCAGCACAGTACTTGATAAAATGTCGTAAACGTGTACAAAATCTCTTGTAGTGAGAAGAAGTCGATCTGGTCCGGCCTCAAAGACCCTGTCACTTTCCTCAAGTGCTGCTAGTTCGTGTCTTTCACCATCGATATGAAGCGCGCCTGGTGCCACGACAATTCTTCGTGCACCGACCACTTGTACAAAACTTGTAGTCGCATTGTCGTCATGGGTACGGCATCTACCTTTGGACCAGTTGAGCCTTATTCGATAGCGTCGCTTCCAATCTATTGAACGTGCAGGCGTCAGATCTGAGCGGTTCACAACCCCCAAGTGTTTCATTCGCTCTAAGGGCTTTTTAACAGCGTCCACATTGATTTTTTTATCGTTCCTTGTGCGATTTGAAAAATCGCTGCGATAAAGAGTGCGCCATAAGATAGAATCCGTCGTCAAACGAGCGAAGTGGCGATTTAGTAATTGCACGGTGCAGATGTCCTCGACAGGGAGAAGACGTAGGATGTGCAGAAGTATTTCGTCCGAAAAGGCTGCTAGCCGCAATGAGGAATGTCTTTTGCGCTTGACCTTGACATTATCCAGACAGTCATCCTGTCTAGCTCGTTTGCCAAGCATCTACTGTATTGATTCGTTCTCTATTTTGAGATATGTTTCGTATTATAGTCTCAAATAGTCCACTGGCTCTGAGGCTCTAGTCCTTACCGGATACTGCCGGCTATAATCAGCTCAAGTCACACAGATGCTAAAGAGCATAAGGTAGGTAGAGTGATATGTTCTTCAATGTCTGGTCCATGTGGCGGAGTTTGCGACTCTACTCCACTATTATACAATCTGATCAGATTTTCAAGGCGTATACTAGATCAACTACACCCACTAAGGGTCTATACAGTTCTACTCACGCGATGTACAACAAGAGAAAAAGGTCTATATTGCTAAAATTACACAAGGCTGCTACGCAAGTAGCTGCACAAATTTGAGTAGAGTAGAATGCGTTGAAATACTGTCATAGCCTTTTTTCCGACAACCAGAAATGTATTGGGAGACTCGAGAGACTGTCTATTGCGCTACCTTGGGCACATCGGAGCCACTCAAGACCTTATCAAACATTGGGATGAGTGTTTGAGCAATAGTGAAAGAGAAGACAAGCTTAGGTCCAGCCGTCAACAGCTTCGGAATTAGGCCTTTAAAGAATGCAGTCATACCTTCTTCTCTGATCATGTCTTTCACGATAGTCACACCAGCCTTTGGATTATTGAAATCACGATTCTGAATCCTGGTCTTAATGACATCTAGAGGAGCACTGACAGTAAGACTGGCGGCAGCACCGGAGATGGAGGAGATGAAGTTTTGGAACCAAGTCGCCTCTGAATAATCTCGCAGTCCAAAGAAATATTCCTTTGTGAATGCTGATCCTCCGAACAGAGCAAAGGACCCAGGAGCATTTCGTGCTGCAGTCCAACCCCAACCTCGGTAGAGATTGAATTTTTCATCCCCGATGATCTTGAAAAGGCCACGTCCTCTGAAGGCTTCTGGATTTGTCTGCCTCTTGATTTTGAGAACGTCTAAGGGTAGGAGTACAATCTCTCCGATGCCGACCAATGATCCAGCAGTAGCATACATCATAGCTTTGCCCGTACCCTTTCCAAAAACATTGTCGAACTGAGTTCCGTAATGTGCAGATAGATAATCCTTCACAATCGGCTGGCCCGAGTATTTGTAAATTCTTTGAAGAATCTTGTAACCTGCAGCATAGCCAAATCCTGGGAACAATGACAGCAGCTTTCGCCCAACCGCAGAATTGGCATCTCCTCTGAACACTGCAGTATTGAATGCAGAAATGCTCAATACCTTGCCCTTGTTGGACATCAATCGCTTGCTGATTGTATCGACAGGATGGAAAAGTGCTAGCTCGCATACTCCAGCGGAACCTGCACCGGCGAAACGTGCGAGGTTACCTTCCTTTCGCTATATCAAGCATTAGATCGGTCGACAGGGGAAGACAAGGTCAGAACTGACAGTGGTTTTTGCTGATGAACCCGTTGGAGCAGCCATGGGACTCATGATTGGCGAATGCTCTTTCCCGATGTGGTCTATCGCAAGAGTTGCTATCTTTCTGCAAGCAATCTTATCATCTGTCGTTCGTGCGCTGAGTTCAGATTTTCGGCAATTTGTGACCTCGGATGTGAAACGGGCGCAGATTGCTTCTGCATTGAGCCGAGGGTCCCGGATTCTGGGAGGAGCTTACACGAGTAGGCAAACCGCATATGAAGAAGAACTCATCCTTGTGAACCAAGACGATGCGAAGATTTGCATATATACTTTACCTGGTCTGGTATTAGGGACAGGTGCTGGGGCAACAGATCTGTCTGTTCAGAGCAAGCCTTTTTCAGAGGTCTCTCCACTGCTGTAGTAAAAATAGGACTGAAAAGTTGCAAATATTACATTCATACTGAACGTTGAACTTGTCCATTGTTTCCAATATCTTGAGATTGGCTGAATTCGAGGACCGTTTTCTCAGAGTACTATGAGCTTCACCCTGTCTGCATCTGAACTCGAGGACATTCGTTCGAGTTACGAAGAAGAGCTGGCAGGGCTCACCTTCAACAGTAAACCTATCATCAATATGCTTACAACAATCGCGCAGGAAAACATGAACGCAGCTTCAGTCATATGCAAGACCATCGAGAATCGAATTCAAGTGGTAAGCTATTTACTTCGGAGCATTCGGTTGTAGAAGCATGACTTTCAACTCTACCGGAGGGATATTTATTCTGCTTACAATTGCCATGCTTCCTGACCATACTACCTTCACGACACTAATACCTTCAGGCTCCGCCGCACCAAAAATTGCCTGTGATGTATCTCCTTGACTCTATCAGCAAGAATGTAGGCAGTCCCTTTACCACAATCTTCGGACGAAATTTATACAGGATATATATGGACTGTTACACGGCTGTAGACACTAACACACGTCGATCATTAGAGGCTCTATTCAACACCTGGAAATTACCTGTCCCTGGTTCAAATTCTGCTATACCTGTTTATCCTCTAGAGGACACTAGACGGATTGATGAGGCTCTACTGCGCATACGCGCCATCCATGATCGACATCTCCTGTATCAGCAGCCTCATCTTCAGATGCCACCACGAAATTTCTCTCCCAATCCTGTATATGGAGGGTACAGTCAACCACAGGGCTTTGTGGATCTGGTATGCCCTTCCGTCGAAATAGATACCTACTGACATCTTGACAGACTCGTGAGACACATCGCCAGGCCTCGCCTATGAATTATCATCCACCGCCTACAATTCATTCGGGATTAGTGCCCGGTCCACGGGATTTGACAGCCGATAATATTGCTCTCGACATAGCTAGCTTGCTCCAGACATTGGAGTCCCGTATCCGTGTAGATCCGCTCGATGTAACTTCGGGCAATTTTATAACTAGCCTTCGAGGTCTGCGCCAACTTTTGCTAACTCAATCACTGCAGCCTCTACAATTGGCTGACATCCGCAATTCGTTGCGGGAGGTCACTGCGTATTGTGCTCAGCCGCTACATACGAACTCTCGCTCTGTCTCTCCCATTATGGACACGCGGTATCCTGCCAACAATTCTTCCGACTTGTTTGCACAACTCGCCAAGGCCGGTATCATCCCTCAATCGAATGGTGCTGCGTCACAACCCACAATCGCTAGCCACACACCAGAATCCTCCATTTACATCCCCCTCGCATCTTCGGCAATGCTTCAGTCCAGACCTGAACTAATTGATATCCTCTATTCCAAGATGCCTCTCCAATGTTATCAGTGTGGTCAGAGATGGCATGACAGTGCCAGCGATAGTATAGCCAAAGATGAACATCTAGACTGGCATTTCAAGACGAATAAGAGAATGCGAGAGCATTCAGTGCGTGCCCAGAGCCGTGCATTGTATCTTTCAGAACAAGAGTGGGTACACTTTTCGATCTCTCAAGCTAGCGATGGAGAACACACCGATGGTGTCATAAAAGCTGGCCCAGATCCCAGCCTTTCGACAGTACCTAAACCTACGGACCCAGCCTTGCATGACTCTGTCTGTCCGATCTGCAAGGAGCCTTTCTTGACGGATTGGGATGATGTCTCAGAGGAATGGGTGTGGAAGAACGCTGTGAATGTTGAGGGAATTGTCTATCACGCCATGTGTCATGCAGAAGCTCTAGCCGCCCAACGAAGGACGAATGCCAGTACAGCGAGAACTAAGAGATATGAACAACAGGAGAACAGTTCTAGCTCGACGGTGAAAGGGGAGACTCTCGACGAGGATGACGAAGATATTGCTCTGCCAGTTGCCTCAGAGATATCAGTCAAGAGAGAGTCACCTCAACCTGATGCTCAGATAAGGTCTGACATCACGGCTGAAGATGCCAAAGACCCTAGTGAGCAAGCACCTGTGTCACTGGACGATGCACTACGATCTCTGTCGGGAACTTTGAATGCCTTGCATGGTCTGAAGAGGAAAGCGAGCGATGAAGGCGAGCAGGATAATGAGAGGCGAGTCAAGAGTGAATCTATGGATCAGTAGATGCTGAACAAGTTCTACCTGTGCGCAGTTGTGCACGATCGCTTGTACAAGCTGAGTGTCGAAATAATTTAATCTATAACAGATTTTCTCCGGTGCTAGCGTAAAGATAGCGTACACATGATGACATTGTCAGAACTTTCCTGTGCTTCAATCACCCTAATAAAAGTGCGCCACCAAGTCGAGCCTTCCGTCATTTTCGGCCTTGATTCGCAGTCGTATTTTGTCGGCAAGCCGGTACGCCTCCATACCCGATGTTTCCGGGCGTAATTTTGGCTTTTTGGCGGGGAGATAGCCTATTCCTGTTCTGACCTGTGCTATTTCATCGTGCAGCGACTATCTCACTCTCAGCAGAATTCTGCATGTTCGATCAGTTATGTAGTTGTTGCGGACGACCAATGGAACATTGTGCCTCGATACTACGCTGTACGTCTCTTTGCTGCTATTTCTGCTCCAGATTGCGTCACTTCATAGAATGCTTTCATCAGCCAAGGAGAGTCGTATTTCATCGGGTTCAAATTCTTGCGTCCGCAAGCGCGTGGTTAGTTGAGGCTTGTCATGCTTTAGAGTGCATGCCACCAATTCAAGCTCTCCTGCAGCAGAAAGACACCGCAAGGCTATGTGGGTATTTGGATTGCGGAAGATGTTTTGAACTGCTTCCATGCGGGTTTCCAAAATCTCGTCTCAAAAAAAGTGCACTCCTTCGACTTCTTTCGTGTCACTGACTACCGTTCCGCACGAACGCCAAATGGGGCTGTAGTGGTTGATGTCTCCCGGTCTCGGGTGAAAGGATGATCGCAGCCACCGACTTTACCTTACTGCTTTCTACTCCGTGCGGCGGAATCTCGCTCGAGAGGGTCGAAAGATTGGCCAAGCCTTGAGTGTCTGATCCCTCCATCTCCTCTTGGGATCAACAATCACCCGAGAGGAAATACGACGCCCCTCGCTCGACTCAGCCTACAGCAGACAAAGCTCAGCTTTTGCAATCCGTCGTCTCGCTCCTCAGAACAGGCTGACTCACTACACTCGCTCGGTCCTTCTGCAAATCTCCTCCGACCGAGGTGATCAACTGATCGCAGAGTCGCTACTTATAAGTCCATTTCCAACCCTGCTATCGTACGATTCTTCCCCCATCATACGAGAAGGATAGCTGGTGGAAGTGCGACGTTCTTGGGAGAGCAGAGAAGAGTTAGGGCGCAGAAGAGTGTTCTTGGCACCTTAATCACCAGTTATACAACGCACGAGCTTGAGAGCACAGTTTGTCTGACGAGATTCTCGACGATTAGTCTGCTCGACCCGATACTTTCGTTTGCCGCTTTCATCGAGTCGAGATGTCTCTTTTAGGCGGTTACAACTACAACCAGCACGCAGCGGGGCACGAAAGCACGCTGACAACAAATGATGTACACGAGGCGGAGCCTACCGGCACTCGCACTGCGGAGGACGCCGAACATGACATTCAAAACTTGGCTCGGCAAATCAGCCGCGATTCGAAGTATCACGATAGGCAGCAGAATTCCACAAGTGATGATTCCTGTTCTGACTATGGCTGCAATCCCTTTGAGTATGAAAAGGATTCCGCACTCGATCCTCACAGTCCGAATTTTCAAGCTCGGAGCTGGATCAAAGCTGCTTTTCAGCTTCAGAAGCAGGATCCGGAGCGCAATCCCACCCGCCAAGCAGGATTTTCTTTCAGTAATCTGACGGTGATTGGAGACGCTGTCGACACGGACTACCAGAAGACAGTCGGTAACTTCTACTTTGAAGCAGTCAACTTCATTAAACGAGTCATTGGAGCGGACAAAAAATCGAGTTTCAACATCCTCTCCGACTTCGAAGGAGTTGTCTCCCCTGGCGAGATGTTGGTCGTCCTGGGACCACCAGGCTCTGGCTGTTCCACCTTTTTAAAGACCATAGCCGGTGAGACGCATGGTTTTAAAGTTTCACCAGACGCTTTCCTGAATTACGAGGGAATATCTGCAAAGGAGATGACCACTCGTTATCGTGGCGAAGCCATTTATACAGCAGAGGTGGACGTTCACTTTCCCAACATGACTGTCGGAGACACACTGTATTTCGCTGCTCGTGCGAGAATGCCTCGTGAAACACCCCACAACATAAGCAAGAAGGAATATGCAGAACGTCTGCGAGATGTCTGCATGGCCACATTCGGAATTGGTCATACTATCAACACACGAGTTGGAAATGACTTTGTTCGAGGTGTATCTGGTGGCGAGCGCAAGCGAGTCACTATCGCCGAAGCTTCCCTTGGGTCGGCTGCTGTGCAATGCTGGGATAATTCGACTCGAGGTCTTGACAGTGCCAATGCTATTGAGTTTTGCAAAGCGCTTCGCCTATCGGCCACTTACTTTCAAACTACCTCTGCGGTTGCCATATACCAAGCCCCTCAAGCAGCTTATGATATATTTGACAAAGTTCTCGTCATTTATGAAGGACACCAGATCTTCTTTGGTTCCTGCACGGCGGCAAAGGATTACTTTATCGAGCTTGGCTTCGATTGTCCAGAACGCCAGACGACTGCAGACTTTTTGACTTCCATGACATCGCCTTCCGAGCGTGTATATCGTCAGAACTTTACGGGTGCTCCACGAAGTCCAGTCGAATTTGCTGAAGCATGGAAAAGGAGTAAACACAGGGAGCGAGTGCTGGCCGATATTGAGCTGTACAACCAATCTAACCCAATTGGTGGTCCCTCGAGGGAGCGATTCGAGCATTCTCGAGCAGCACAAAAGGCAAAACGAGCTCGGCCCAAGTCTCCCTTTACTCTCTCATATGGTCAGCAAATCAGACTGTGTCTGTGGCGTGGCTTTCGCCGCTTGATTGGAGATCCCTCGGTCACCCTGACACAGCTTCTGGGAAATGCTATCATGGGATTGATTGTGTCGAGCGTTTTTTACAACCTGCCAAACAGCACGAGTTCATTCTTCTCTCGAGGATCGCTGCTGTTCTTCGCCGTACTGCTCAATGCATTTGGATCCGCACTCGAAATTCTCACTCTATATGCTCAGAGACCGATTGTCGAAAAACAGGCCAGATATGCCTACTATCATCCTTCAGCGGAGGCCTTTGCATCCATGTTGACTGACATGCCATACAAGATTCTGAATGCACTAATCTTCAATACGACCTTGTATTTCATGACAAATCTTCGACGGGAACCCGGTCCTTTCTTCTTCTTTCTCCTCGTGTCATTCTTTCTGACTCTCACCATGTCAATGCTCTTCAGGACAATCGCCTCTGTCTCTAGATCACTGTCTCAGGCTATGACTCCTGCTGCGATTCTCATCCTGGCTATCGTCTCTTTCACTGGCTTTGCCATTCCAACAAAGTACATGCTTGGCTGGAGCAGATGGATTAATTACCTTGATCCTGTCGCGTATGGGTAAGTACATCTGGAGTGCTTTGACATTTTGCTAAATCTCCTAGCTTCGAGTCCTTAATGGTCAACGAATTCCACAATCGTGATTTCCCATGCTCATCTTTAGTGCCGGCTTATGGTAATCTTGCTGCTCAGACGCAAGTTTGCACCACTGTAGGCAGTGTAGCTGGTCAAAGCTATGTGAATGGTGATGTCTTCCTTGCCGAATCATATGACTACTACCATCGTAACAAGTGGAGAAATTTTGGAATGTACGTAACTTGCCACTGATTCGAACTTGTCTAATCTGATTTAGCGTCATAGCTTTCATGATTGGCCTTTTGGGAACATATCTTGCAGCAGCCGAATACATTGGCGCAAAGAAGTCCAAGGGCGAAGTTCTCGTCTATCGTAAAGGCCATGCTCCGAAAAGTCTGGACAGCTCGAACGATCTCGAGAAGAGTCAGTCAGCAGTGCGACGGGTGAAGACGGGCGCATCTACTCAAGCCGATGTCTCTGCCATGATACAGAAACAGACTGCTGTGTTCCATTGGTCTGACGTCTGTTATGATATCAAGATCAAAGGCGAGAATCGGAGAATTCTGGATCACGTCGACGGCTGGGTGAAGCCGGGGACGTTGACAGCTCTCATGGGTGTCTCTGGAGCTGGGAAGACTACACTTCTCGATACCCTGGCAACCCGAATCACCATGGGAGTCGTCAGCGGCGAAATGCTGGTCGATGGTCGTGCTTGTGACGAGTCGTTCCAACGTCGGACGGGTTATGTTCAACAACAAGATCTGCATCTTTCTACTTCCACAGTGCGTGAGGCCCTGAACTTCTCGGCATTGTTGAGGCAACCTCGGGATACTCCCAAGTCCGAGAAGCTCGCATATGTTGATGAAGTTATCCGCCTTCTAGATATGGAAGAATATGCAGATGCCGTGGTGGGTGTACCTGGTGAAGGCCTCAATGTCGAGCAGCGCAAACGGTTGACAATTGGTGTCGAACTTGCTGCAAAGCCAGATCTGCTCCTCTTCCTGGACGAACCGACTTCTGGTCTTGATTCTCAAACATCCTGGGCAATTTGCGACCTGATGGAAAAATTGACAAAAGCAGGCCAGGCCATCTTGTGTACTGTACATCAACCATCTGCTATGCTCTTCCAGCGATTTGACAGACTACTTTTCTTAGCCAAGGGTGGTAAGACTATCTATTTTGGACCGGTCGGCCAAAACTCTGCTGTGCTTACCTCCTACTTCGAACGGAACGGGGCCTTCAAGTGTCCTGAGGAAGCCAATCCTGCCGAATGGATGCTCGAGGTCATCGGTGCAGCTCCAGGCACCCACACTGATATTGATTGGCATCAGACATGGAAAAGTAGTCCTGAATTCACAGAGGTCAAACATGAATTGGTACGTTTCAAAGAGGAGTTACCAAAGAAGACGCAGCCCAAAGTAGGGGGATCTGATGTCATTCACCAATATGCTGCTCCTTTCAAGATTCAATTCGTTGAAGTTACTAAGCGTGTCTTTGAGCAATATTGGCGCACACCAAGTTATATCTTTGCAAAGGCTACTCTATGCACACTTTCAGCACTCTTCGTGGGCTTCGTCTTCTACAAGGCCAAGAATACTCAGCAGGGACTACAGAACCAGATGTTTGCCATTTTCCTACTATTTACGATCTTTGGTCAGATAACGCAGCAAATCATGCCACACTTTGTAACTCAGCGATCTCTATATGAAGCCAGGGAGCGTCCTTCCAAAACGTATTCATGGCAGGCGTTCATGGCAAGCAATCTGCTTGTCGAGCTACCCTGGAATGCTCTGATGGGAGTCATCGTCTTCTTCTGTATTTATTACCCTGTTGGCCTATACAAGAATGCTGTTCCCGATCATCAAGTTGCCGAAAGAGGGGCTCTATTTTTCTTATTCACGCTCCAGTTCCTGCTATTCGCTGGCACTTTTGCAACAATGGTAATTGCTGGACTTCCGGATGCCGAGACAGGAGGTAATTTGGCTAATCTGGCATTTTCACTCTGTCTGATTTTCTGCGGAGTTCTCGCGACACCCGAGTCACTCCCTGGCTTCTGGATTTTCATGTATAGGGTTTCTCCATTCACTTATCTTGTCGATGGCATGCTCTCGACTGGTCTTGCAAACTCTGATGTCGTCTGTGCTGCCAATGAATATTTGCAGTTGAGCACTCCAAATGGCGAATCTTGTCAGCAATTCCTTGGTGAGCATATCCGAACCTATGGGGGCTATCTACTAGATCCTGATGCTACTTCTAATTGTCAATTCTGCCAGATCAGTTTGACGAATACATTCTTGACTGCCGTCAGTTCGAACTACTCGCACCGATGGAGAAATTTTGGCATCATGTGGGCCTTCATCATCTTCAACATTTTCGGAGCCATTGGTATTTACTGGTTGGCTCGAGTACCTAAGAAGGCTAAGAAGCAGAAGAACATCACTCCAGCCCGAGAGCAAGACGCAGAGACTGAGAAGCAAGCTTGAGGGCCACTTTGAAATCGTTGTACATCGATGTAATTCTTAACTCGACTGCGTAATCAATTTAGTATGCTCGATTCGATCTTGACAAGCAATCATACAGATAGATTTGATAGAATTGATCATGTCACGCAAGATTTCCACTGCAAATAATGGAGAAAAATGCGCTTTGCTGTGTACTCAGTCTGACTTTGATTCACAGAGTTGCGCAACTTTTGCCTCGCTGAGTCCGAAGAGGTAGAGGATATCTGCGAGGGATCCATACCTGATTCTAGCAGGTGCTTCCCTCTGCACCTTTTCCTTGGCATGAATGGCCACACCTAAACCTGCAGCGTTGAGCATGAGTAGATCATTGGCACCATCTCCGACTGCGACGACTTGTTGTGGATCACAACCGATCTCTTCTGTCAATTGAAGGAGCAATTTTCGTTTCATTTCGGCATTGACGATTGGTCCATACGTTTCGCCGGTGAGTTTACCATCGACTGAGGCTAGATTGTTGGAGAACATGTAATCAATCTCGAGGGATTTCTGTACATAGGATGCAAGGGGTACAAAGCCTCCAGAGATGACTGCCATCTTACAACCCATCCTTTTGAGGGCACGGCAGAGCTGGATGGCACCGGGAGCAAAAGTGATTTGTCTTCTGACTTGTTCGAAAGTAGAGTCCGGCAGCCCTTTGAGGAGAGCGACACGAGCAGCGAGGGAAGCGGTAAAGTCCAGTTCTCCGTCCATTGCCCTTTTCGTGATGTCGGAGACTTGGGGCTCGACGCCGGCATAGGACGCCAAGAGATCGATACATTCCTCATTGATCAGGGTGGAGTCCATATCGAAGATGACGAGTCTCGGGTAATGTCTCCAGCAATCATCCTTGCGAACGACGACGTCTTCCTCCTCGAGACTCAAGATGGTCGACTTTGAGGGGGGATCCGAGGTTCGGTACTGTGTGATGAGAGGAGCCAGGAGTGTTTCATGGTCTGCCTTGACCTTGAAAGGCACAATGTCTGCCGATCTACGGATCGATGTCACGGCATACATCTGAGGCAACCTTTACCACGAAACCCTGGCAGCACTAGAGCCAACCCAATCCACTAAAGGTTTGCCATTGCAAGAGTTGTCATAGCCCGTTCTGCAAGCGCAACAACAGTTTTTGCTTGTTAGATACACGTGTGTGGTGGATCTGCAACATGTGCAGCAGCCAAAATATTGGCCAAGAAGAAAAGGGCTTGGGCGATCTGCACAAATATGGGCCTCGACGACGTGCACAGAAAATGCCGACACTTGGTGTGTTTCTACGCATGCTACATTGATTGTCAGAGTGGATCATCTATCCCTCATAGTCCATGGGATTGAGGCACTATCTTGGCTGGCGAGCGGCCTTGCCTTGGAAGTACCCGCCACTCGCTTCTCCTGCTCACCTTCTCCACCTTGATTGAATTTGCCTCGGACTTGAGGTGCTGCCAGATGCGCACGGGCGAAGGACATGAAATGGACGGGATAAGCTCTCTCTCTCTTCCGCCCGAAGCTTCCTGCTTACAACACAGGGGTCTTTGATCTCTCTGTCTTGGCTTAAGATCACGACAGGCGGCCGCGTGGGAAAGATTGAGCAGGGCTTGAAGCAAGCCATCTTGAAGGCGGGATCTTTGCAGGCAGTGTCATTGGCTACTTGCGCGAATCTGACAGCGGGTCATCAAGAGCCTTCTGCATAAGCGACCCGTCCGGCAACGATATTCCATGAGAAACCTGCCTGCATCGATCACTGGCGATCCCAGCACTTCTTCTTTTTCGCCTCTCTGCCTCTCTGCCATTTTAGAATGTTCTCGCTGAGTGGACGGCTTCTGGCTGCTCGGTGCGTTGCAGATTGACATGAAGCCAAGGAGTACAGCGATCTGCCTCGCTCTGCAGCCACTGCAGGGATGTGACAGCTTATCCAAAGTGACAGGACGACGACCCGCGAACAGTGGCCGTTGTGGCCATGGACAAACGAGGGAGAGGGAGGGAAGGTCGTATATAAGATCAGCTCAGTCGGCGAAAGATGTTGAGTCTTTGTCCTGATCCGTCCAGCACTTGATCAGCATTTGATCAACGACTCCTCGAAAGGATGCTGATTGTCCGTTTGACGATCGTCTGCTCTCTGTTGATCAGCGCTCAGGCAATCACGAACCTGACGGGATGCTACACAGACTACTATCCAAATTACCGGATCCTCAATGGTCCTTCGACAACTTCAAAGACGATGACTCCTCAGGTCTGTACGACATTCTGCAAGAAAGCTGGGTATGATTGGGCTGGAGTGGAGTACTCTTCAGAGTGCTATTGTGGTAAGACGCCGCCGACAGTCAAGTCGACAAGCTGCAACATGGCCTGCTCTGGAAACGCGAACATCGTCTGTGGTGGATCGAATGCACTCAATTTGTTGAATACGGGTTATTCCGCTTCACTCACAACTAGTTCAAGCTCTTCCTCCAAGTCTTCTTCATCCTCGACACCATCCTCGACGAAATCGACAAGCACAAGTTCGAAAGTGTCGACGACTTCTACCAAGACGTCCAGCACGTCATCGTCCTCCTCACAGTCAACTCTGCAGCTGACTACTTCTCTATTCAGCTCTTCCGCGACCTCTCCAAGCAAGACGCAGTCCAGTTCTTCATCGACCTTCACAAGCAAGTCACAGTCTAGTAGCACGGCCCAGTCATCAACATCATCTCGGCCGTCGTCGACTTCGACGACGACATCTTCAACCTCTTCTTCAGCCTCTTCTTCAATCCCTTCTTCAACCTCTTCCATCATCTCCTCGTCGACTTCTTCACCAAGCTCGTCTTCAATTGCGTCGTCGAGCTCGTCTTTAGTATTGTCATCAATCTCGTCGTCAAGCTCGTCTTCACTATCCGCTCAAAGCACGTCCTCAACGTCGTCTTCAAGCTCTTCTCCAAGCCCGCCCTTGACTTCGTCTTCAAACCCCACTGCAACTTCGTCTTCATACTTCTCTTCAACCTCGTCGTCGTACTCGTCTTCAATTTCTTATTCAGCATCTTCGACGTCTGCTACATCCTCACTGGTATCTTCTGCAGATGGTCCCTCAAGCTCCTCTGTGTCGACAACTGGATACATGACGTCAAGTTCCACGGATCCCTCTTCATCTCCCTCTGTAAGCAATGCAATTGGGTCATCTTCCTCGACAATTGCCTCCTCTTCTTCCTCAATGCTTTATCTGGTTGAATTTGTGGATTCGAGCTCGACATCATCCTCGACATCATCCTCGACATTGTCTTCGACGATTTCCACGACATCCTCCTCGACGTCCTCTGTTAGCTCGATTTCTTCATCAATCAGCCCATCGACTTCCTCACAAACTTCTTCCTCGACATCCGCTTCCGTGTCGTCTGTGACATCGACATCTTCCATATCCTCATCCTCATCCTCTATGACGTCTGCACCATCCTCCACGTCTGGAATTTCTTCTACATTCACAACATCTTCCACGTCTGCGACATCTCGTACATCTTCCGCGCCAATCTCTACAAGCTCATCTACACGTATGACTTCTTCGACTACCTCCAGCACGTCTTCCCTCAAGTCGTCATCTTCCTCGACAACGAGCTATTCTTCTGCCTCCAGTATTGGCAGCTGGCCAACGTCGGTACCTAAGAATGTTCCCGTCAAAGGTGCTGTGTATGACTACGGCAGCTCGACTGATCCAAATTTCAATATTTACAGAGATGGAGGCGGAGGTGTAACAATCAACGGAGTCAATCTCATGATGTTCTCAGACTCTTTCACCACTTCTGGGACGGATTCATCCCCCATGACCTCCTTCGAAGCCAATACGTTCGCTTATGCAGGCACTACATCGAATCCGGCAGTGCTCAAGGACTTTGGCACGAACGGCATACCCAACCTAGCAGTCTCGCTATTTGCAAATGAGACTTACCAAGGTGCTGGCAGATATGCAATATGGCCATCACAAAGCATGATTCCATATGGTACCAACTCTGCCATTGGAGCAATGCCGGTCATTCTTAACTTGCAAGATGGAAACACCATAACTTATCAATACAATACTCTTGTTCAGGTCACGATTGGCTCGACTGGTCCAACAACGACACGCTTGGTAGCAAGTCTATTCTCCATGAACGAGCCGAACTTCGGCGGATTTGGTATGCTTAAGGGCCCAGACGGTTTCACATATCTGCTCGCCTCGGATATAACAGGTGTCAAGGCGGCTCGAGTTCCAGCGACACCTCTGTCGGCGGTGACGAACAGAGCGCTCTATCAGTATTACAACAATGGGCAGTGGTCAAAAACTCTACCTAGTGTTGGCGACAGCACGTCCAATGTCTTCAACTACACCGTATATCCTTTCGGACAGACTGTAGGCGTCTATAGCGGGGAGATGTTCTTCTCATTGTTTCACAATACCTACATCCTGGTGTTTATGGATGGTTGGGTAGACGGGACCTTTCAAGTTTCGTATTCGACAACAGGTCTGTTGACTGGCCCATGGTCAACACCTCAATCGATATACCAGACACCAAATCCACCTGGAGGAAAATGGAACTATGCAGGTCATGCCTATCCAGGGATGGATCCATCGGGCCAGACTCTGACTCTAACCTATACCTATAACAATCTGTACATCAATATTGCTAAGATCACTTGGTGTAATCCAACATCAGGATCTTGTAGCAATACTGTTTCTGGCTTCAAGGGAGCAGCGGCACAGAAGAAACGTGGCATTATCGCGCAGACTCTGACCAAGCCAAGGTCCTACCAGGAGTTCGTCGATCGTGGCGGTCTATGTCGCTCGAGATATCCCTCAGGTTGTAATTTCATACCTGAGGTGATCGAGCCGAACACGAACAAGGTCCTCAAGGCACGTATAGCGAATCCGCAATGAAGGAAAGAGACATTCAAGCCTATTCATTGTAAATATTCATCTCTTCTTCAACATACAGTAGAATGAAACATTCGAAAATTCAGAGATTCATGGCATTGACCAGTGAGCTATGTGTATCAGCCAACGGATGTGAGCGGATAGAATCTTCAGAGCCTGCGTATTGCCCCCAATGTGTCGCATGATCAGTGATCCGGCTGATTTGCAGTGTATTCAGAAAACAATGTCGATTCGCGCTTCGCTACAAATTTGTACTAACCTTGACTCCTTGATCAAATTTAGGTCACGTGACCACAATCTCTCTGATTGAGGCTGGAGCATTATCAGCAATGATATTTCGAGGAGGCTCTGCTTGACCAAGGTTGTCTCGGCGGCGGACTTTCTGGAAATATGAAGTGGCCAGAAAATCGGCCAGAGCATCAAACTACGTCTGCAGTCATGGAAACGGTCCACGAGTCTATGCTTTACTTCAAGATTAGAGGCTCATTGCCTCGTGGTCCCTCTAAAACGGTTGGCGACCGATAGTGCTGCATGTCTGTTGTGGCAGACTGAGTGCTTGGTGAGATGAACGCAGAGTCGGTCAGAAGTTGCAGTTGGCTTGAACTGATTTAGTGCTTGACCGGGAATTCCTTGGTGATGACCCGAATGATAGCTGTTTCTCTCAGGGGCTGTTTAAAATAGCCCCAATACAATCTATCTGTGACCAATCATCGTGAGTCAGTCCAGAATGTCCACGAAGGACGATTCCTGCACCGCACCAGGTGATTTTGCAGGGAATGCGTGTACATAAAGTCTGTATGTAGCCCTTCTTCACATTCATTTAAGTCATTCTCTCAAGCAAGTTCTCACCCTCGTTCCACACAATTGTCGTCATGACAAAATACACTCTCTTTAAAGCAATTGGCTGGACCTTTGTCTTGCAAGCTGTACAGGCTGTGAGCACAGAGAAAGTCTGCTATGATGGAGCATTCAAACAGGTCATTGCGACAGGATCACCTTGGGCAGTAGGACTTGATGTGTATGAACATCTTGAACCAGCCGAGTCTGCTTGCTTCCAGTACGAAGAGACAACTATGTTCAGCTCCTTCCCATCAGCAATACGATGGAAGTTCCTACCAAGTTTGCAGAAGATTGAGGACAGAAAGGACAAAGTTACAGCCTATGGCTTTGTCAATACTGTTGCAAACCTGGGTTTGGCTTATGAGAAGATTGGCAAGATTCCGATGAAGCAAGTCTGGCCGGCCCAGACCGACAACAAAGCAATCTTTTCTGCTCAAATCTTCGCCGCAAGATGCCCGCATAATCGCACCAAATGACGTTACTGACCTTTTCTAGCACGGTATCAGTAGTCCAGGTGCAGTGTCTATCGATGGCAAGGAAGTTCTCGACCTCCAGATTTGGATGGATTATGATGACCAACGTTACGCAGTGACTGGAAGTGCCCCAGGGGAGACCGTTTATGAATTGTATGGACGAAAGTGGCAATTGTACAAGCATCAGACTGGTCGTAAGCAGATCATGATCTCTTTTGGACACATAGTAACTTGATTCTAGTTCAAACAACCCTTACTTTGGTTCCGATCGCACCAATGCCGAATCCATCGGAGATTGCGGAGGTTGACCTCAAGGAATGGCTGCAGCTCCTTATCGATGCAAATGCCATCAGCAAGGACATCTACATCAATGTGAGTCATCTGCCCTTTTTTTTCCATCTCACTGACGCAAATTAGGGTAAGTAGAGTGCAAGAGACGGTATCGTCAAGCTGATATTGTAGTTGCAAATGTGGGCGTCAAGCTCTTCCACGGACAAGCCGAAATGGAATTGATTTCCAGCATCCTGATCTTTCCAAAGACCCAATAAACATAATCAAAGAGCTTTCATCTCACCCAATGTCCAGTCGATCAATGCAGACAGTCCTTGACACTTTCTTCGAGTGATCATCCATTCATAGCAACAAGACAAATCTCGACGCATGGAGAGTGAGAAGACTTCATCATTCACAGTAGTGGAAAGTGTTTTGAAGGAGTTTGTGCAGATTCACGTGAAATAAACTTGCAATTGCCACTTTCAGTGTTCGCGGGGGATTTCCCCACTTCCCCAACTTCCCCAGACGAGCTACTTTCACCATGCACTCCTTCTGCCTTTGTCTATACAAATGAGGTCCTCCATATCGTGCTGAGTTTCAAGTACTTTTGCACTGCTAGAATCGTTGCTTACAGTGCCGTGATGCAATATAAGCCATTCTTCCAAGCCAGACCGGTTCTGGCGAATCAGTTCCTCGATGATACCATACTACGATCAGTGCTGGAGCTCTACCTGCCAGAGGATGTCTATAAAGAGGCAGAGAAGGAGCTGATTGCACTCGGAGAACGGGTCATCAGTAAGGAGATGCTAGATGCGTGCGCCGATGCAGAATTGTGCCTGCCTTTCGTAGAAGATTATGATTCTTTCGGAAACAGGACCAGCCGTCTGAAAACTTCTGCTGGTTGGAAGCATATGAAAGAGATCGCAGCTCAGGAGGGCATCGTTGCGACTGCATTCGAGCGTACACACGGCGAAAAGTCTCGCGTAATTCAATTCTCCAAATTCTTCTTATACAATCCATCGTCGGCCACGTTTGGCTGTCCGTTGGCAATGACAGACGGTGCTGCTCGCTTGCTCGAATTGAGCGGCGATGCTACTGATATCAGGGAGAGATTGACGGCTCGTCAAGACATGTACACCAGCGGCCAATGGATGACTGAAAGAGTGAGAATCATGTCTAGTCTCATCAAACATCAGCTAATGACCAGGGTGGTGGTAGCGATCTCAAGAACTCTGAAACCATTGCAGTCCAAGACGAGGGTATCTACAAAATACATGGCTTCAAATGGTTCTCGAGCGCAACGGACGCTGATGTTGCCTTGTCCCTGGCTACAACAGAACAGGGTCTTTCTCTGTTTCTCATCGATGTCAAAGAGGCCGGTCCACGGATACGCATTGCCCGCCTGAAGAAGAAGCTCGGAACTCATCCCCTACCAACAGCGGAACTTGAACTGCAAGATGTTCCCGGCAAGCTCATTGGTCTCCCTGGCAAGGGCATCAAGACAATATCGACAATCTTGAATATCACAAGGATATACACAGCCGTCAGTGCAGTCTCTTACCTTCGTAGAGCATATGCAGTGGCCCAGGCATATTCAAAAGTGAGAATGATTGGTTCGATAGCACTTATCGACAAACCACTGCATGCAAGCACACTTGCACGAATAGAACGAGTGCTGACGGGATTGATGCATCTTACCTTCTATGTTGTCTCACTTTTGGGCAAGGATGAGTGTGGAACCAGCAGCCAGGAGGAGAGACATCTCTTGCGAGCACTTGTCCCCCTTGTCAAAGCTTATGTATCCAAACTGGCGCATATCGAAGTTGGTGAGTGCTGCGAAGCGCTGGGGGGACTCGGTTATGTCGAGAATATCGACATTGAGCTCAATGTCGCAAGACTATATCGTGACAGCCTGGTATTGTGCATATGGGAGGGCACTACCAATGTGCTTGCACTAGATTTTGCACGAGCATTGAAGTCAGAGGAGACCAAGTCCGCCCTAAAGTCTCGCTTCGGTTCTGCAGTCGAGGCTATTGATCATCTGCAGCATGAGGAAGACTTCAAGGCTGTGATGTTCGATGTTGCCCAGCAAGTTACTTCACGATTACTGAACGAAGCACGCACAACGGTGAAGTATGACCAATTTTCGCACGTTGCACAGCAATGGATGGACACTGCAGCTGCCCATTCATACAAGAGTATGACGCATCCCAAACTGTGATGTAATTTCCCGTACCTGTCAGTATGACCAATAGTTGACTCCCATCACCAAAGGCTGTCGTCGCGATGCATAGATGAGACACAGTCGGGCACGAAGTTGATGCATATACTATGTACATATAACCTGCCGTTGTACATGAACAATAAAGCAGATCTTCATTCTGGCGCTCTGCGTTCTGAATCACGTGCGGCGCGTCATGCTCAATCGACCCTGCGATTTGTAATCTTTACCCCTCATCGCTGCCGTTATCTTCATATCTGAGGACATCCATAGCATTCTTGTATTTATCACAACATGTCTGGGGAGAATACGAAACAGTTTGCAAACAACGGACTTGCCACAGACGGCTGGTCCAACGAGGATGAAGCCACAGCGACTTGCTTCTGTGGTGCAGTACAATTGGTCGTGGTATGTCTACACCTTGATGGTCTTCCGTGACCTTGTTGGCTAATTTAGCAGCCATTGAAGAAGCCTGGTTTGGTCAACACTTTCGTTTGCAATTGCACGGACTGTCGCAAGGTCACGGCAACCATGTTTGCCACGAATTTCACCACGAATGACTCTCACACGCGCTTCGGCAGAGGCCAAGACAACATCACCGAGTTTGGTCAGGACAAGACTCCCGGCAGCGGCAAGAGCATGACGAATGGGTTCTGCAAGACTTGTGGAACACTCATGTATCGCCGTGGCGATGCATTCCCAGGTACAAAGTTCCTTCGAGTGGGCACCGTCGACGACATCTCCCTCCACGATACAGTCCTGGCACCAACCACCGAACTTTATTGCAAAGACAGAGCGGCCTGGTTGCAGGGTCCATCAGGCATCAAGACAAGCCTGAAGGCAGGTCTATGAGGTAAACACAAGGACGTTCTTGATCTTGCTTGATAGCAATTCTGATAGGACCAAAGTACTATGTAGACAGCTATAAATAGCCACAGTCTATACTTAATGCCACTCATTGTTACAGCCGACGGTCTTCGATAATTGCAAAATACAGGCTCCTTCTTGAGAGTGGGTTTGTATGATTTCGAGCGAACTTGCGGACCAATAGAGTCTCAAAATGACGAGACGTGCTACAATCGAAGATGACTAGCACTTCTGTCTGATAAAAATTGTGAATCTGTGAGTCTTGGATTACACTCTGCTTGTACATACATCGACATCAGTAACTAGGCCAAGACAAACACAGTTCAATAGAAGGAAACTTGTGGGTCGAGAATCGTTGAGCTCAATGTTGCGCTTGATTCATTGAGCATAACTAAGAAAGCTACAGGTCCGGTATATCAAGATGAAAAGGAGCCCAACACATAACTGTGTCAGTGATGTTCTGTAGCTCAGGTACTAGACTTTCTTGATGCATTTGCTAACTGGCGTAGAAGTCCCATAATAGAATCCCAGTCGATCGATGCCTGCGCCTGAAAGGCCAAAGAAGAATTTCAGCCCGATCGTTTTCGGGTCAGGTGAGGACCATTCAAACTCGTTCTCCTTTGGTAATGGTCTTTCCTTGTCTGTTGGTCCACAGAACAGCCTTTTCTTGGCATATGTGTGAAATTCTACTGAGCAGATTCTGCCGTGGTCGTCCTTGCTAGAATATTTGACAGAGTCACAGACCCTGATCTTGACATGGATGATGCGGTCATTTGAATCTATACTCATGGTTTTGAAATTTTTGGAGACACTTCCATGATAGAGGCCCATGTGAAGGAATCCCGGACATGGAGTCTTATAGCCAGCGTACAGACGATCCAGTCGAATATTCGCATAGCAGCTGATCTCATCAGGGACGTCCATGTAATTGGAAGCATATTCATAAAGTTTTACGTAGCTCTTGTCGTCGAACCTAATCGAGAGTGCTGTCCCCTTGGCTTCAAATACCGAGTCCGGAACACTAGCGAGATTATCTTCCTCAGCCACGATAGCCAGTTCCATACAAAAGGCTACAATACTGAAGATGAATATGATCATGGCGAATATCACTTGAGGGGAGGACCTGTGTCTAGGACACCTTGGTACCTTTAGCAGGATCTTAAGTACTAGCAACTCCTGAGATCAAATATGATGACACTTTATACATGATATTGATGTTGTTGTACATGTACAGAAAAAGTGACCCTGGATTTGGACCGCCAAACACTTTCCGGAAAGACTTCTGGACTCTGTATATTGATCAAGATTCAGGAGAATAACGTGTCCAAGGGGTGTCTGTATAGACTTGTCTAACAGTGATGCTGGTAGCCTGTAAAGTAATATGCTAGTGGAGCAATCTCCTTGCAACTGAATTGAGGCGGCGACTCGTCCGTCAGTAGCCGGTCAAGGGGAAGAGACGACGGTCTTCGAAGGAGAGAAGGAAGGTGACCGGATTGTTGCCGATTGAAAATGAGTATAAAGAGGGATATGAGAAGAAGGATATCGTGCGAAAGGACATACACCGGACCTTCTTCATCCTAATACTCCACAAATGAATCTTGATTTCATTGACATTCAATTCTTTGCACGGGAACATGAAAACCCCTGATGCGTGCCATCAGACACTGTTGGTATTGCCACCTGAGTAAAACAACATGAGGCAATTTCATCGGATTTCGCGATCTGTAATGAATCTCCATGCCATGCAAATCGTGATAACTTTCCCCGAATACATGTATGAAGTGTCGCATGGCTGGATCTATATAGATGCCCCAGCGAAATCTATCAAATGCTTGGTGGAGGTCCGGTCTGAGCAAAAGCCCGTTATTGACAGAGAAGAGAGTGATCTGTCGCGGATATCTTGTCAATTTATCGAGAAACTCTTGTCCTAGGCTGTAAGGGACTATATGCGCAGCAACAAGATTATCCTCGTCGTCGTCGCCCGTAACAATACATTGTCCATCACGAGCCAGTAGTCGTTCTCTGAATTTATTCTGGTTGACGGAAGATCTTGAAGAGTGACTGACCGTGGACGTCCCATCTGTGTCCCGAAAAGGCCTGGATAAAGACTTTCCTTGAGGACCAGCAAGCAACGACACAGGCCCAGTACTCTGTGCGATGTAGGTATACGTGCCAGCTTCGATCGCGGTATCACACTCTGTGTCGTAAAGCGCGTCCTTATGGGAGATATGGATCTCATCCCCTAGTGAGAGCCGTAGAAGTTCTCGAATGACGAATCTCAAGTAGGACAGTGTCTGGGTTGCTTCACATCGCAACAAGAATTCGACCGGGAATTGACATATGATATTGCCATTTTGCTCCTGAATGATGAGCACATCTAGATCAGGACCCCAAGCTTGACACGCAGTCTTGTATTCTATGCCCATCCTACGCAGCGGCTGTATACAATCAGTCTTCAATAGGGGAAGGCCATCAACACGTAGATATCCTTGAATGGACTACTTTTCCCTTTTCGACCTTGAAGTCACACGTGCCTCTCAGAAAGCATGACGTTAACCTTCTGTTATTCTTTTTAGAATTCGGTGCGCTGTACTTGAGAATGCAACATCACATATATAGCAATACCAATATATGGTATAGAATAGTTCAAAGATACTGTAATTGAATGGCTAACAAGTTCAGTGTGTTGGACAGATCTAGAGCTAGCTAGTGCTACCCATAATACTCATTACACTGCAAGCCCCTGAGCAAATCCAGACGTCGTCTCGAGCTTCTTCAGAATATCCAATAGATCGCACTGTGCACGTACAGTTACCAATTGAAGATCGGACTGGACAAATGGACACTGCATCTCCTATGGTCGAATCTGTGACTGAGGACAACACAGTTGTACCGGAAGTGATAATGCCGACCGAAAGGCCCAGTAAGAGAATGTCATGAGCTTCCTGACAGAGTTTCAGTAACAATGTATATCACGGGTATCGGACGGGCAACGAACAAAGTCTCAGCAACAATGAACTTTATGTCGATTGGCCCTGTCAATACTCAGAAATTCGAGCATTACTGGCAGAGCATGTGGCTGAACGATCTGAGAAGCTATCCGGTGCCTGGGATGCTATCAAGTATGTTTCTTTGCAAGGTTTGACATCCAAGAAGACTCCAGTGGGCTGTCACGGGCAATTTTTTAAGGAGGAGCATTGGCAAGGAATTTCAGAAGATTATGAAACTCTGGTAAAATCTACAGGGAAACTTCAACGGATTGCAGTCAGATACAAATATATAGCAAAAGCTGCTACACCTCCGAGCTCACAGGCGAGGCTTTCTCAAAATACATCTGTACTGCAAAGACATGGCCGACCATAATTCTGTTCTACCTCTCCTAGTGCCAGTCCCGACTCTGAGGATGACGGGATCTTGACACCACCACCGACGTTCACGCCTCAACCACGAATCAGAGAAACAACCACGACCCATCGCGAAAGTGAGTTAAATTCGGAGCAGTGGAAGAAGAGTCGGATAGAACAAGAAATCCGTAAAATTCATAAATGTGGTACTTGCAATCAAGGATACTGCTATCGCCCGATACATGGTAGAAGACACTGTCAGATCCATAAGAAGAGTCTCGTAGAATGGATCAATGCTGTATATAATAACATAGAAACGGCGACCAGGCCGCCAGCCACTTGTCTGGAGTACAAGGCATGGCAGGCTGAGACAGATTCTGCATTGAGCAAGGCCCATCCCGGAAATACCACTGTGGAACCCTCACATGGTACACCATCAGTCACCTACTACAATTACTTGGCCAAGCTCCTGGGTTCAGAGCAGATGAGACTGAATCACACGCCGTGCCATGCACTGCAGATCCGCCATCGTCACTACCTACAACATCGTTCGGAGAAGCTATGGAGGAATATGAACTCCTTGCTGACTGGCTGGATTACACTGTTGATAAGCACAAAGAACTCAGTACTGCAAATTGTTTCTCGATACGGGGGTTGTTGCAGGATGAAAATTTGGGATTTCATTATGTTAGGGACAAACTGCGCGAAAATAACATCACGGCCTGGAAAGAATTGAAAGTTTTGGTATTACCTTAGGGGTCGCGTGGTGTCTGCACCTTGAGGAAAATTCTTGGAAAAACATCTGAAGGATCGCTATGATGAATTTCGAGGACAAGGACCATCATAAATCACATAGAAGGGCATTATCGATTCAATTGTCTACAAAACACCTGTCCAATTTGATTCTCAAGCAAGGAAATGCAATGACGAAACTCGTCAAGTCATATTCTCCCAGTGCTCTTGTGCAACAAGCAAAGCTTCTTCATCGGCATATGTGTAACCACATCGCCCATAGAACTGCATCGCGATATCAGGTGTGATTGCCTTCGCAGCAGAGTCCAGAATGGCTGCCTCAAGGCCTCGAGACGGTGTATCTCTGTGTCTCGAGCGCAGGTCTCGCTTGATCTCACCGAAACACATCTCTGTTGGTGAATATTCTAGCGAATAGGGAGGCAACTTGACCAGTCAGACGCCAAAAGCTGCACAAATCGCCTGAACCTTCTCATCATTGTGAATCGAAGCATTATCAAGTACTAGAACACTCTTCGGTTGTGGGAATCGCTCATCGCCGATAGAGCGTGGTTTACCATCCAGCTAGAGAAGCTTTTCTCATTGCAGGAATCCTGTATAAGTTGCATTGTCTCAAATCCGGATATTGACAGAAGAGGCAACAACGACCAACGTTCAGAACGCCTATAGTCGTGACTAACATGCGCCTGTTCTCCCTTCTTGGGCCATCCGAAGCGCCGCTGAGTAGTCTTTTCTGTAACTGCAGACTCGTCACAAAAGCACAGCTGTTTTGGGGGAAACTCGGTGATCGCATGCAGATAGACGCTACGGAGGACATCGGATCTCTGGGCCGCTGCAACAGATGTCTGTCTTGTGTTAGCATGAGCTCACGCCTCAAAGGATCAATCTACAGTCGGACATTTCTGATTGAGATGATCACTTCTACGGCGATATAGCGCCCGTAATTACCTGCTTGTGTGTGTACTCATGGCTTCGAACACATCGCCAGATAGTGGCTAGACCAACCTCGATCTGAAAATTCGTCTCTATGCTCTGTTGCTCTTCGCGAAGGTAAAGGCTGACGTCGTCGGCGAGCATTTGTCATATATGCTTGTCATGTTAGCATTGGAGCCACTACCTCGCTGATGTTGCAAACCAAGCTAGGTAAACCATCTAAGATACGCCTCGAACCACCAGTGCCTCGCCTATTAGGCTTGCCGAAAGACTCTATATTCTGGTATATATCCAAGATTTGCTTAATCGTGTTGCGATGAATTCTGAAGTTGATCGCCAATTTTCAAAGACTACAACTAACTTGATATACACTGCATACATCTTTGCAAACATCTTCAAAGGGAAAGTATGTCATATTTGATTTATATGGACTATCCACTATCTGGTCGCACCATTGGTGTGGAGAACTTTACGTTTTCAAATTTGATTTTCGTAAAAGTTAACCACGGGGTACACCAAGTTATGAAATCAGCTGTATTCTTCAATTACATACGCTAGCTGAAAATCACCGGGCCGAATGCTTGTATGACTCGACAACACTGACCTGTGTAGGCAGGACATTGCCCGACCGAGATGTACTCCTGAAAGACCTGTGATTGTTACGCTACACGTAACATTACGCAATGCTGCTCTTTCCCTTTTTTCGGAATAGCCTGAGTGTGTATTTTTGTGCATTTCCTGAATCGAGGTCTTTAAGCAGACAATGTCAGTCCAAAGTGGACACGGATCTGCTGTGAAGACGTGCAGTACATCTGATATCCGCGCATACATAATGAGATACTTAATGAGATACATAATGATTTTCAAACGGAGAACGTTCTAGTGTGGAGTACATCACAATGTGTTAGCAACTTGGTCTACCCTTCGTTTCTGTACTAAGTGTCCATGCACAGCGCATAACGTTGACCTCTCGTTCATAAGTGGCGGTCCTCAAGACATGAATACGAGGACCTGTCTCTCGACGCCCTCGACCCAGGGCTGTTGCGAATGCACAGGAAGTTCAGGTAAAAGATGATCCATTGTCTACAAAGCTATACTTGGTTTATATGACAATGGAGGTTGCGCCCTCACTGATCACCGGGAGGAGCGCCTCTTCTATACGACACTACACCTGGGTCATATAGAGAGAGTGCAATCTACCTGTGACAAGTCACGAGAACAGCGTTGGTGGGTTCCCGTTGTGAGGAGCACTGCTGTGCTCTAACAGATGCCCGCGCGATAGATGATCTTCGTCCCGAAGATCAGGCGTATAGGATGATGAAAGGTCGCCTTTTCCATATGAAACTACACCTGGTTCATACAGTAGAGGTACCCACATCTGATGTTGGAGAT
>RHDT01000294.1:0-68800 GCA_004000165.1 Taphrina sp. SM11 | reverse complement strand
ATGGATCCTGCCCATTTGAGGTCGTTGGTGGAGAGCATGCCTAGAAGGATCGAGGCAGTGATTAGCGCGAAAGGTGGTCATACAAAATATTGAAGTTTTTCGCTCCCGTAACAATTCACCCCGCACTGTTGTACATGAACCTGCTTGAAAAGACATTGTTGCCTCTCATAGACGAGGAAGACGGTCTGATCGAAAACCTTCTCGGCAGCCGCAACTTGACGCTGCAGCAAGACAATGCACCGATTCACACAAGTCGCAAGACCTCTCGATTCATGCAGCAGAACGGCATTCGAACGATATCCTGGCCAGCAAACTCACCTGACCTGAACCCTATCGAACATGTCCGGCATCTGCTGAAACGACTGATTTGGAGGAACTGCGCCAGACAAAGAAACGTCTTGAACAAGACTCTGACGACTGAGAACTTTGAAATTCTTGTGAAGGAAGCTTGGGTCAGTACGGATCCTGCCCATCTGAGGTCGTTGGTGGAGAGCATGCCTAGAAGGATAAAGGCAGTGATTAGTGCGAAAGGTGGTCATACAAAATATTGAACTTTTTCGGTCCCGTAACAATTCACCCCGCGCTATTGTAGACCCGCATTTTCACCAGACCCAGTAAGAAGAGGTGCCGATCTTGGTCTACCATCAACATCAGCCTCGCCTGTCACTATTCAAGATACCTTGCCCGTACCGCGCCACAACATTTCGTCTGCTTCTTTCTTGCCAATCTTCACTGTCCTGCCCATGCAAGCTCGTCACATGCTTATCAAACTTGTTATAACAGCCCCATCCGGACTTATTGCTACAACAGCAATGGTAGACTCTGGTGCCACCTCCAACTTCATCAGTAACAACTTCGTGGACAAACACAAGATCCCATCGCTGGAGAAGGTTGTACCAGAGCCTCTCACCGTCATCGATGGTACGTCCATCTCCAAAGGAACAATCTGTTTTCACACCTCATTACTCGAAGCCTTCGTCAAAGGGACTTGTCATAAGGAAAAAATCAGCTTCAACATGATACCGCTTCCGCACTACTCTGTAATTCTCGGCGTTCCTTGGCTCAAGAAGCACAACCCAACCATTGATTGGGCTCTTCCCAATATACCTTTCAGCTCCTCGTGGTGCACAGAAAATTGCTCACCGGAGCTGGCACACACGGCTTTGCCGATCGTGACAGTCGCAACCATACAGTACGTCCAGTCTCTAGTCAAGTCTCCAGTCCAGTCTCCAGCCATGTCTCTAGTTCAATCTCTAGTTCAGTCTCTTGTCCAGTCCTCAGTCCAGTTCCCGTTCCAGTCTTCAGTCCAGTCTCAAGCCATGTCTCTAGTTCAATCTCTAGCTCAATCTCTAGTTCAGTCTCCTGTCCAGTTCCCAGTTCAAACCCCAGTCCGACCTTCAATTCAAATCCTAGCTCAATCCCGTTGCAGAATCCAGAGATTCCCAACCCATCTACTGTACAGTAGATAAGATCGGATGGATAAGATCCGTGGAATGTAGACGGCGTTCCCTGGAATGATGGCGGTCCGGCTGGATAGGGTCCGTGAGGTCTGTGCGATGTCTGATGGGTTATGTTCATTACACTAAACTTGTTGCGTACTGTAGATACCAGCTCTTTCGCTGGCAGCAAGTGGAGGGAATTCAAAATGCTGGACGACGACCCCTTATTTGTGCAAAATTGCTTTTCTGTCATATAATTCAGGACAGCGGTCATACAAATACCATGCTCTGTCGAGACTTGTGAGGTTGTCTTGACATTGTCAGCACTTGTTGCAGCCAGAATAATTCCGCTTTAGGCAGAAACATGACTACTGTGTAGTACAATTGACAGACTTACTATATACTGGGTGAGAGACGATCCCCCTTTGTAAAGGTTAAGGTCATTTGACAACTGAGTACCACATCAAAATACTGAAGAAAGTTTCTTTACAAATATGGTAGCGCAAATGATTGGATGCTCTAAAGAACTTGCGAATAAGCTGCGATCTTGTCGATCAACCCACTCATAGGTTACACAAATGATCGCTCTATAATCTAAAATGTATGTAACATCGCTATGCAGATAGTCAGTGCTCTGGAATCTTCGTACACTCTAAATTTATAATCCGGTGACAACTAAACTTTGAAGTTTCCGTTAGAGAAAGTCGTTCCGAAGCTTGCACCAGGCTTCCCAGCATTTCAGGTGTTTAGAAGTCGCTGTTCTGCCTGAGGTTCCTCTGGTACATTTGAATATAATAAGAATTGAAAAAGAATGATGAAGTCGAAAGCCAGTGTGCCTAAGCTTCCGAGTAGCCATGGGATATTCGTTACAATATATTGTGGCTCCACCGAAAAGGCCAAGATACTTGCCGCATAGGTGACATTTCCGCAAACCGAAAAGATGAAAAACAGTATTGCTAGTCCGTCGGTTTTTCTTTTCCTATAGTTCTTTAAGATTTGTGGTATACGTGCACAGAGATATAAAGCCGCCGAAAGATAACCTAGAATCTGGGGACCAATAGATAGATGGTGCTGGCCGCCTTGATGCTTACCTGGTTCATTCCGATGGTCAGAACTCAGAAAGGTCGATATATACCAGCCTAGAAACCCGAGGATTGTTACCGCTATACATGCAGCAGTATTGTAGAATACTTCGCGCCTTGTGCTACGACTGGACTCAATCGCAGTAGTTTCATCTGCGGTCTCTATCAATGGACTTTCTTCATTCGATGTGCGATCCTTCGAAGATGGATACGGTCGATAATAGAAAGCCTCCCCAATGATCACAAAATCACTGAAGATGTAGTAGATAGCTACTACAATCGTTGTTGGTACAAGTTGTGCCCAGATCGATCCCGCAAGATTTAGTACATCTCCTATGGCCCACAGACAAACAAAACCTAAGCTCACTCCATCGGCGCTCTTCCGTTCTAAGCAACGTCAGCATGGAATCGCGCATTCTGAACGAACATACTGTATATTTCGTATACCAATGGAATTCCATTACATAGCCAGAAAGCAAGAGATATAGAGCCGATAAGATTGGATACATCTTTTCTATCCAAGACGTCCATGAGCTGTCGCTGCGCAGTCTATATAGATTGCTTTCTTTCAGGTTTCAAGCCCGTCGAAACCTGCTCTTTCACACGAGATGTACAGTTGGCGAAGCGCAGCTCGTTGCATAACTCACACTATTAGCAGACCTTGTTTCCAAGCAAGGACATGCGGTGCTGTAGCATCGGCGCGAAGTTGGCAAAATTTCTTCTGCTCGGAAAAGCCGTGGTCCTTCATTCTTGCCGTTCAGAATTGCCACTTCATGTCGCTTAAAATTACAGTAATGTGTACGCGCGTGCATATGGCACGGCATAGTGATGTGGTGAGCATCTCCTCATCACCATCGAGATTAATGACCAATCAATTGTGGCTGAATAGAGCCCAATTAAGATGATTGGCAGCGAGGAGATCTCAGGCATCTGGGGGTAACACAAAAGCTTTTAGCCTACATACAGGCTTCGTGTATTCTTCGCTATCCAGATAGTATGGCTCTGTAAGACAAAGATCGGGGCCATTTCCAGCGGCAATTGAGAGCTTCAAGAGACCGATTGTACTATCGCGATGTCCGGAACTGATACTGATACTGATACGGTGTCTGAAGAGACAAGCACTAATGATTACGTGGATACAAAGTCGATACAAAAGCCTGTTCACCGGTCCCTACTTGCACGTATCAACCCATTCAGCCGAGCAAATCCACCCCCGGTGCCTGTAGATGCTGGTACTACTCCCGAATATAGCGCCAATTTCTTTTCAAAGCTTACTTGGGGATGGATGACGCATTTGCTATGGGTTGGTTACACTAGACCTCTTGAAGCCGGAGATATATGGGAAATTGAGGATTCGCGCAAGTCGTTTGTACTATCGACTACGTTGATGCGAAACTTTGAAAAGCGTCGGAGTCGGGGTGGCAAATATCCATTATTTTGGGCTTTGTCAGATAGTCACAAAATGCGCTTCTGGAGTGCCGGCGTGATGAAACTCGTTGGTGATACAGCATTGACCCTCAACAGTCTAATCATCAAATACTTGATCCGGTATGTTGGAGAAGCCTACTATGCAACGCGAGGTGGTCCGCCTGCTCCCCCAATCGGACGAGGTGTAGGTCTTGCTATTGGTCTATTCCTTCTCCAGGTTCTTTCCTCTGTACTGCAGCACCATTTTTTCTATGGTTCTATGCTCACAGGTGCGCTCTCTCGTGGTGGACTAATCGCATCCATCTATAAGAAGTCTCTAGTACTGTCCAACAAATCCAGAATTGAGTACACGAATGGCAAGATTACCAATCTGATGTCCACAGATACGTACAGGATTGGTAAGTAATCGTAACATGGCGGGTCAAGCCACCTCTCTCACACTTCTAGATTTTGCAGCTGGTTATGCGCATATGCTTTGGACAAGCATTGTCCAGATGGTGATCATCCTTGTCCTCTTGCTAATTAATCTTGGTCCTTCTGCATTGGCAGGTTTTGGCTTGTTGATTATCTCAACTCCCGTGATGGGCAAAGTAGTGCAAATTCTGGCGCGGAAGCGACGAGAGTCAACCAAGTTCACTGGTAAGTAGATCTTACCATTATGATAATGTAGTCCTTACGTTCACGATGCTGACGACTTCCAGATGCTCGAGTACGGCTCATGCAAGAGATTTTATCGAGCATGAGAATCATAAAATTCTATGCATGGGAGAATGCCTTCTCGGAGAAAGTCACCAAGCTTCGTATCTCGGAAATGAAGATCGTGCGATTTCTTCTAATTACACGTTCTGCTGTCAACGCTGTGGCAATAACTATTCCAGTATTCGCAACTATTTTGGCGTTCGTGACATACAGTTTGACAGGTCATGCTCTCCAGGCTGCAGAGATATTCTCTTCTCTTACGCTATTCAACCTGTTGAGAATGCCACTAATGTTCTTGCCCTTGGTATTTTCTTCCATGACGGATGCTCAGATTGCCCTTTCAAGAATACAAGAGATGTTGTCAGCCGAGGAAATTGCTCAGTGCAGCGATGATAAGCCAGAAAACCGCTCTGCAGAATCAGCAATGGCCATTTCAATTACGAATGCGGACTTCTACTGGGAATCAAGTGAAGAGGCGCAATCTGCGCCAACGTCCGGGCTCAAAGCTAATTTGGGTTCACATGCTCCCAGTCATAGTAAATTGGACAGATGGAGACAATTCTTCCAGTCGAAAGTTTCTTTGCGCAAGGGTACTGACATTACCAGGCGAAGTGGTCAGGAACTCAATTTGCACACGGAAGATAAACATGCAGCGAATCTGCGTGCAAGTAGAACTGAGTCAATTCAACCTGAAACGATAAGTTCCGTACAGTCGCCAGCAGACCCTATACAGGTCAGTCCGGACATCTCACATTCTACTGCAGCTGTCGAGTATCAAGAGGGGAAAGAGATAGATACCGCCCGTGAAGATTTATGTGGATCTTCGCGTCCTGCTTCCCATGAGACTAAGTTCACTCCTCAAGCACCCTTCAAGATACAGAATCTCAACATCGAAATTGAAAAGGGCGAGCTCGTTGCGATAGTTGGTACTGTAGCATCTGGCAAGTCCTCAATCCTCTCCGCACTTGTCGGAGAAATGCGTAAGGACTGTGGCATCTTGAGGTTATCTGGTACGATTGGTTACTGCGCCCAAGTACCCTGGATCATGAATGCTACTGTACGGGAGAATATCTTGTTTGGCCGAGAATTCGACGAGAAAAGGTATGCAGAAGTTGTTCGAGCTGCAGCTTTGGAGCCTGACTTTGCAATCTTGCCAAATGGAGATGATACTGAGATTGGCGAGCGAGGTATCACTATATCTGGAGGTCAAAAGCAGAGACTGAACATCGCTCGGGCAACGTATTTCGATGCCGATATCATACTGTTGGACGATCCGCTGTCCGCGGTAGATGCACATGTTGGCAAGCACTTATTTGACAAATGTATCACAGGTGTTCTCAAGGATAAAACTCGTATACTTGTAACACATCAACTCCATTTCTTACCTCAGGTTGATCGTATTTTGGTTGTCAAGGATGGCATGATAGTCGAGCAAGGAACGTATCAAGAATTAGTCAGCCAGGGGCAAGACTTCTCCCGCATTCTGGCGGAATTCGGCTCGAGCGAGGAGGAAACGAAGGAAGATGAAGAGATTGCAGTGGAAGACGCTGTCGAAGACTCTGCAGCTGTTGTCCCTTCACCTATAAAAGCTCCCGTGAATGTCGAAGATCGCGAAACCGGCGCTGTCAGTATGGAGGTCTATAAAAGCTATTTCAGAAATGGTGGAGGACTATGGACACTACCTCTTTTACTTGCCATTGTTGTTCTAGCGCAGGTTGCACAGGTTGGGTAAATGAAACTCTCTGCGACTTTCGGACATCCTCACTAATCTTTTAGTAATAACCTTTGGCTAAGTTATTGGTCACAAAACAAATTCGGTGATCGCGGCGATGGCTTTTATGTGGGAATCTATGCATCCTTCGGATTCGCCCAGGCATTCGCATATTTTGCACTTGGAGCAGGCGTGACTATCGTTGGGAATCGTGCAGCCAGTGGCATGCATCGAAATGCTGTCCAGCGTATACTACGCGCACCTGTAAGTCCATAAAGGAGCATGCTTTTGTAGGTCTGACAAGATTAGATGGGCTTCTTCGACACGAATCCCCAAGGTAGAATCATCAATCGATTCAGTAAGGATATTGATACCATGGATAATTTGCTTTCTGACAGCTTTCGGATGTTCCTCACTACTTTTGCGTCCATCATTGGAGCATTCATCTTGTCAATTGTCATCTATCATTACTTTGCTGCAGCACTAGGGCCTCTTCTCGTCATGTTTTACCTTTTTGCACTTTACTACCGGGCTTCTGCAAGGGAAATTAAGCGAATAGATAGTGTTCTTCGATCAAGCGTTTTTGCGCAGTTTGGAGAGACGCTAACAGGCTTATCGACAGTAAGGGCGTATGGCGAGCAGGACCGCTTCGTCAGATTAAATCAACATTATATTGATAAAATGAATGGTGCCTACCTGCTGACGATCACGAACCAAAGATGGCTTGGGATTCGATTGGACTTTACTGGTAACCTCCTGATTTTAGTGGTAGCAATCTTGGCGGTAACTTCGCGCTTCAACGTTAATCCATCAACAACTGGTTTAGTCCTTTCCTACACTATGCAAGTCACAGGCATGATCGGCTGGATGGTGCGTCAATTTGCTGAGGTAGAGAATAATATGAATGCAAGTGAGCGGGTGCATCATTATGGAACAAAGCTGGAGACTGAGGCCAATTTATCGTCTGAGAAACCACCTGCTCCATCCTGGCCAGCTAATGGCGAGATCGAATTTAGGGATGTCGAAATGTCGTACCGCCCTGGACTTCCTTTGGTGCTGAAACGCTTGAATTTACACATCACAAGTGGCGAGCGCGTTGGCATCATCGGACGTACTGGTGCTGGGAAAAGCTCGATACTTGCTGCGCTTTACCGAATCAGCGAACTGACCCACGGTTCAATTATCATAGACGGCATAGACATATCTTCAATAGGGCTTCACGAATTGAGAACGAAGTTGTCTATCATTCCACAGGATCCTGTTCTGTTTGCCGGCACGATCCGGTCGAACTTGGATCCAAATTCTGAATACAGTGATCACGACATCTGGCAGGCTTTACTGAAGTCTCATTTTGTTACTGGTTCTATGTCGAGTACGAATGACACGATTACCTTGGACAGTCCAGTAGAGGATGAGGGTCTAAACTTTAGTCTGGGTCAACGTCAACTCCTTGCCATGGGTCGTGCACTTCTTCGACGTTCCAAGATCTTGGTCTTAGACGAGGCAACTAGTTCCATTGATATGGAAACTGATTCATTGATTCAAACAACCATCCAGAACGAATTTCGAGATACAACCCTGCTCTGCATAGCACATCGCTTGAAGACGATCATTCAGTACGACAAGATTTGTGTTATGCACGAAGGTAGTGTTGCCGAATTTGGTACCCCAAGAACTCTTTTTGAGGATCATGGCATATTCCGTTCCATGTGTGATCGCTCAGGCATTCACGAAATTCCATCTTGAGAGAATAGGAAAAGAAAATTCAATATCCTATCTACGGGACTGGCTGTACTAGCTCATATCATGGTCTAAGTTCTGATCTAATTGCATAGTGAACAGAGTATATGGTCGGGTAGATACATAGTTGAGAAATCTTCAAACCTTCAAAGTCGTCAAGTCATCGGTCCTCGATGACCAGGAGGGGTTCCTGTCTTTCGAGCTTCGGCTTCAGCTTGTTTACGTCTCATGATCTACTAATCATGAACAAAGTCTCGTTGAAGTGTGTGGACTCACCTCAGCATTGGTCTCCTGCAATTTTTTGAAGGCATTACCGTCCTTTTTGGCGCCCTTAGCTTCCTGTTCCTTCTTTTTCATATTCTTCTCCCTCGCCTTGCTAACACAAGAGTCAGCCGTGAAAGACCTGCCTAGATTGAAGATTCGTACTCCCTCTGGTTGCCTCGCGTCATTGGACAAATTATGTGAAAGTCAAAGCGAATGTGTATTTTTCGATCGTTGGGCAAACGGCAAGAGCTGAATCTATATCTCGTCTAACATGTTGGTGCGGATCGATAATTCTAGCAATGGTCCGTCTGCTATTGTTCTTGTTGCTTGAGAGTGAAAAAGTGATATCAGCAAGAGCTGTCGTTGCACAGCGTCATATCATCTGAAGATCATGCATCTGGCGTGCTGCAGACTGTTGCGATTCCAAGTGAATTTCGCGCGACAAAGTTTGCGGCTGATTTCGAAATGCTCGTTATCTCGCGTTGGACATCGCATGCGTTGGAAATTACCGATAGCCGTCGTTGGTGGGTCAGAATTTGGCAGATCAAGATTTGGCTGAATAGGCATGCCGCGGAGTACAGCGAATCGATGCATGGGCTTCGCATTCTTGTGTGATCTATCCACCTGAACAATCTACAAATACCAACAGCATCTTTGGGTTGCTCTTGATAGCAGATCCGCTGTCAATCGCACTGATTCAACCCGAAACATTGAATCCGGATAATCGAAATAGAAGTGACATTATGCGATAAACTTTGCGTTCATTTCGTGTATCGTGCAACTTGAGGAACTTACTGGTAGCTCTGCAAATGTCCGATGAGACTAAAACTCCATATCATATAGGAGGAACTCATAGGGATTTCGTTATCCCACATGGTCACCATAAACTGGGGGATGCTTCAATTAATGCTATCGCAGGCGCTTGTGCAGGTCTGGTATCGTCTATAGCTACATGTCCTCTGGATGTAGTCAAAACCAAGCTACAAGCTCAACATAGCCCATCGGTAGTCCATGCTCCAGGCAATAATATAACGACATCGCAGCATCTATATAAAGGCATCTTACATTCTTTACGACGAATTTGGACAGAAGAAGGTGTGCGTGGCTTGTATAGAGGACTTGGGCCTGTTTTGCTAGGGTATCTACCAACATGGGCATCATATTTTGCCATATATCAGCATTGTCGGCAGGTTTATGGAGCTGGACAAGTGAGTACTGCTGTTCTACCGAATGTTGCTGCTGCCATGACAGCAGGGGCAATTTCGACCACGATCACGAATCCAATATGGGTAGTAAAAACCCGAATGATGACTCAATCACCGTCACACGAGCACGGCGTTCATTATAAATCCACAATAGATGCATTCAGAAAGATGTTCAAGGAAGAAGGTATCGGTACATTCTATAAGGGACTAGGGCCGTCCTACTTCGGCATAGCTCATGTCGCTGTTCAATTCCCCCTCTACGAGAAAATGAAGGAGATATTCGGTGCCAACGGTCCGAATGCTCATGTATCAGGAGTTCTCCTCGCTTCATCGCTTTCGAAGATGATAGCATCCGCTACCACATATCCGCACGAAGTGCTGCGTACAAGATTGCAGAATCAACGATTCCCCCAGCGCGACTCCCGTAACAAATATCAGGGTATAGTTCATGCTGCCAGAACGATTTATCGAGAGGAAGGATGGAAAATCTTCTATACCGGCATGGGTGCCAATCTTGTTAGAACTGTTCCGGCAAGTGCATTGACATTGGTCACATTTGAGCTCGTTAGTAGTACATTGAAGACAAGTCTCGTTTGAGGTTGTTTGAACATGCACAGCCATATATGGCAGATTAGAGCTGGTGCATGCGTTCAGGGCCATGTGCAGACCTTAACGAGGGGCAGGAGGTAGTAGCGAAGGCATGCAGGATGTGCATTCCCATTGTCTATCAGCCTCAGATGCATAACCATCTCTACGGTCAATTGTGTACACTTTAATGTCGACTTCTTTGTTATTTCGGAGAGAATAAAGAATGAGGGTTAGCGCGAACTGCAAACGACATTTCCGTGTCCTGATGGAGATTGTGAAGCATGATAGCATAGTCTTGCGAGCTACAATCAGAGTAGCAATATCTTCGGCACCTCGCTTTCCAGCTCTTAGACTGTTTGAGATTGTGGTAACCGCCAGTTTTCCTGTGATTATGGTGGAGGTCCACAAATTTTCAGGAAGTATGACATTCGTCGGATATACCACTTCGGCTTTCATTTCAGCTTCTTCGTCGTTTGACGTTTGCCGGTATCTGGCTTCTATCGGGCTTTGTGCGTTTGCGTGAATCAAGACTTAAGGATGACAGTCCTTTCATAGCTCGAAGCTTCTTATTGTCGACCTCTTTATCAGCCAGCCGTCGTGCGTATGCATCCTCAGGTGGCTCGGCCGCCTCTAGATCTTCATTACTTTCTGAATCTGACTCGACAGTATTGGAGCTTTTGCTATCGCCAAACTTCCGGCGACCTGCAATGATTTTGGAGAAGTTGGTGTATGAGGAAGACTTCTCTATCGTGTCATTTGGCCTATGCTTCTTCCGGGTATGAAGTTCCCAGTGAGATTCATCGCCTCGCCCTGGCTTCACAATTGCAGGCGGCTCTCCAGCAGATTTTGAGGCCGACGTCATGAACTTCATCGTCATCAATTTATTCGAAAGCATCTTCACCAAAGGTTGTGGTGAACTTCAGAAATGTTCTCCAAAAAATCGTTGCAATTAATTTGAAGAGGACGCAAGGCTTCGAAGATATGATCTCAATTCTAGCTTGGTTCTAGAGTGGACAGCAATTCTACTAATTTGACTCGATGGCGCGCCATCGAAGCTGTTCAAGCAATGAGATCCCGAGGTGCACAAGCCACAACCAGGTCATCAAGTATCCACTCGTCTTCTCCATTGTTGGTACCGCTGGAAGTTCGGAAGCTGTATCAGCAATTAATCAATTGATAAGACACTGGCTGGCTAATCACACGTTTTCTAGTACTCGAGCAGGGCCGACATCGTTCAAGCACAAGCAATAACATGAGTCCGATCTGAAAGCGTCGAATTTCAAGGAGACCATCGAGGACCGAGTCGAATCTTGGTATACGCAATATCTGCTTTGATTATGGTACTAGAAACGATTATACCGCTGCTTTCTGGTGCTCTTGCTGGCCTATCGGTCGATCTGACACTATTCCCAATCGACACCTTGAAAACAAGATTACAAGCCAAAGGCGGCTTCTTTCAAAATGGAGGATATCGAGGTATCTACAAAGGCATGGGGAGTATAGCTGCTGGTTCAGCTCCTGGTGCAGCTCTGTTTTTCCTCTCATATGAAACGTGCAAGAAGAGATTGCCAGTTCAAGACAAGATTCTTCTAGCTGTCCTCAGCGGCAGCATTGCAGAATCACTTGCATGTATAATTCGAACTCCTACGGAAGTCATCAAACAACGTACTCAGACTTCGGCACAAAATTCATCCTTAGAAACCTTCAAGATTGTCCTTAGGCAAGATGGCATATCGGGACTCTACCGTGGCTTTGCTGGCACACTTGCAAGGGAAATTCCATTCGTGGCCATACAATTCCCGTTATGGGAGCATCTCAAGAGTATGGCTGTTGCAGAACGTGGCTCTTCTCAGCCGCACCCCATGTCAGAGGTACAAGAGGTAACTGCAAGTCCTGCTGAAGCAGCTATTTGCGGAGCCTTAGCTGGCGGCATCGCTGCTGCCTGCACCACGCCAATGGATGTGGTCAAAACACGTCTGATGCTGGCAATAGATAAGCGTGGATGGTTCGAGACTCTCCGCGATATTGTCAGGACCGAGGGCATGTCAGCTCTAGCTAAGGGTATAGTTCCTCGTGTTGGCTGGATTTCAGCCGGTGGATTCATATTCCTTGGAGGTTATTCCACAGCAAGCAATATTCTAGAACAAGCATTTGGTAGTCGATAGCCCTTTCATACTATCGTCCTGTTCCAGATTTACCATAGTCAATCTGCGTGCCCAAAGAAGGCTCGTCTGCCATAGCCTTCAACTCGTCCGCTGTTGGGGGTAATTTCACATTACGCTTGAGCAGTTTTGCACCTGCATTTCTGATCAGGTGATCTACATTCTTTGACACTCCAAGCTCTTCTGCTCGCAAGTAATTCTCTAGTGCCAATTCAATCTGATCATCCTTTTCTAGCGCGAGGCCATAGTTGTATCTGACTTCCCCGTCGTTCGGCATCAGCTTAGAAGCAGCACCAAGATGGTGCAAGGCTAGCTTAAGATCTGGTTTGACAAGTAGATAAAAATTCGCTAGATTGGTATGACAATCTGCAAGAGTCAGTGCATCATCACTGTTCAGCCTGAAAAAATTAGCTAACCTCAAA
Organism: Taphrina sp. SM11; assembly: GCA_004000165.1. Classification (NCBI taxonomy): domain Eukaryota; kingdom Fungi; phylum Ascomycota; class Taphrinomycetes; order Taphrinales; family Taphrinaceae; genus Taphrina; species Taphrina sp. SM11. The sequence goes on along the minus strand of RHDT01000294.1, from coordinate 56,060 downwards.
AGAGTAGCAATGATACGAGCATACAGCAGAGCTTGTTTCCACCAATGAATTGCTTTTTCCGGATTTTTCTCCAGCCATTGGACGACACCTAGGTTGTAGTATATATCGACAGTGGCGTCCTTCTGTGTTGTGAGTTCTTCAAAAAGAACAGCTGCCTTTTTCAGATCTTTTTTGTTCAAGGCTTGATGAGCCTGTCTTAGCAGCGTCTCAGTTGAGTACATCTGCCTACTCAGGACATTGATTGGACCACATCGGCCCGACAGAGGCCGCATGGTCAAGTCTTCCAATGAGTATCGCGTCGAGCGCAGATGATTGCATCTCGTATGCGGATTCCGGAAATTCGAGGTTGCCGCGACTCGAACTGTCGTGGTTTTCTGTAATGGTCTGAACATTGTTGCTAATCAAGTGATTCAGATCGATCCTATACAAATCGAAGGTTTCGAGTATGATCTGACGGCTCGTTGACCGACCAAGATGTTCTGTGGGTTAATATCAAGCTTGCGAGGTGACGTTGCTCAACCACGCTCTGCATACGGTTTGGCCTGAGTTGTGGAGCCCTGGGAGATGTCCATTACATTCGCAATCTGTCTACAATTTAGCAAATTATTGCGCCTCTGAATTGAGCCCGGTTTGCCGACATGGTTGGCCCTTCGTAACCACTCACCAATCCCATATCGTGGCTGATGCTCATTGTGAAGCGAATTGCCACATAAAAACCGCTACATCCTATAAAGTAGGGCAGCAAGTCTTGTGTGACCGATAGCTTGTCTTCAGTGCTGCCCAAGTCATACAATCGATGCATTGGGTAGGCAATAATGACATGATCTGTCATATTTGGTTCTAGACCTACAAGCAAGTTTATGGATCAGGAATTTGAGGTTCTGCAAAGCATATACCCTGAATTAGCTGTGAAAGGACGAACGGCGACATTGGAGATTCCCACACGTCTGAACGATCCTATCGATGCACCTTTCCTAAGTCTTCCATCCTTGGAATTATCACATCTTCCCCCTCTACGAGTGGACATCGCTCTACCTTCCAAGTATCCGAGGAATGAGCCGCCTGAGATTCGAATCCAATGCTCGTGGATTTCAGCACAAGTCCTCGCAGATCTTGAGAAGCAGTGTCAATCGATGTGGACTGGTGATGAAGTCTTATACGACATCTTGGATCATTTGTATACCATGTCGGACACGGCATTCGGAATTTGTGGTTCAGATGGCATTGAGCCTTTCGATGATGCCCTGTATCCGACCCTTGCCTCGTATCAATTGTATGCCAAGCAAGTCGAATTTGATCTACAATCTTATGAGTGTCAGATCTGTCTAGACTGGCAGTCTGGCCGGGACTGTATTCAACTGACTTGTGACCATATATTCTGTAAGGCTTGTCTGAGAGACATGTTATCACTTCATATAAAGGAAGGATCTGTCAATCTTATCAGATGCCCATGTTGTCCAGTGAAGATGAAAGGGGACGAACATAAAGCATCAGGTGAGCCACAGATTCCCCAGACTCTGCCTCTATCGATCCTACAGAAACTCGTATCAGTAGAGGAAGTTGTCAGGTATTCGAAACTGCTCCGAAAACAAGAACTCGAATGTCTACCACCACAGAACTGGACTCATTGTCCTCGCGAGTTTTGTGCTACGGCGCTATCAAGAGACCCTGACGAGAAACTCGTCGTCTGTACTCAATGTGAATATGCATTCTGCCCGGATTGCTTGAAGGGCTATCATGGCATCGAGCCTTGCAAGCGAATCTTGTTCTCCTCTCACCTGGGCGAGTTATACAAGGACTTGTTGGCGGACGATCTAAAAACCAAGGAGCGGCAATCCATGGAGCGCATGTATGGTAAAAAGAACCTCGAAAGGCTGGTCAGAGACTTGGAAGATGATTTATTGGCTGACAAATGGAGAATGGAGAATGCTCAGCATTGCCCGTCTTGTAATGTTTTTGTTGAGAAATCTATGGGCTGCAACCATATGATCTGCGGGATCTGTCATTGTCACTTTTGCTTTCTGTGCGGAGAGCAGCTGAGTTCGAGAAATCCATATTCGCATTATGGTGATAAAGGCCTATCATGCTATGGTAAACTCTTCGAAGGGCTGACGGGACTCGAGGATCCTTTCGGTGGACTCGAATTTTGATAAAACTAATGTACTCTATATATGTATAGCCTGGGTAACACGTTTGCTCGCAAAAGAGATTCAGATAGATCCACAATCATGACATATTTGACATAAACATATAAAACATTGCCGCGCATCCGTCCTCCAATCAGAATTCCACCAAATTTTACCCCGCAAATGTTGCCCGATCTCCATGATCCGCGTCTTGTTTGGGGGAATCGAGGTGACTTGTACCATGACTTGTCGGCAACAACAACTTCAGCCAGACAGCTCAACAAGCTCGAGTCACACGAGACCTATATTCGGACTAGTCGTGCCTATCAGCCAACTACATCGGACAGCAGAATTCAAATGTCGACTGATTACTTTGGTCTCTCCTATGCTGGTTTCACTCTACTCGGCGGTCTGATTGGATTCTTCAAGGCTGGTTCAGTGGCCTCGCTGGTGGCCTCATCCGTCTGCGCGAGCGCAATCTACTATGGTCTCCTGCAGAATCAGAGATTGGGTATTGAGTCCCAATTTTCGTTTCGCTTGTCGAGTACTGACATCTCTCGCAGGTGGATCACCACGAATCATCTTTGGCGTTTCCCTCGCACTCTTGGGATTCTTTGGCAACAAGTATCGGTACGTCCCCTTTCCTCCTCTCCCTTCAAAATCTTTGCTCTATTCAGTCTCTGATGCGTTCCCTTTAGAAAATCTGGCAAAGTCATGCCAGGTCTGATCATGACCTTGTACTCTCTTGCCTCTGCGATCGTCTATGGTCAGCAGCTACTTTGATACCAAGGATCAGACTACGCGAGCTCTGATTCTCAGTGAGCTTCATAGTGTCGCGAAGCAAGGCCATTGCTATGTCTTGCACTGATTAGTACTTTGTCTTTACCCTTTAATGTTAAATTTCGATGAAGATCGTGTACAATACCTTGCATGTCCTTAAACTGTCACCTGGTCGTTGATTGCGCCGACTTTGGTCATGGTGCTAAAGGCATTCTTTGTTATGTGGCAGCCCAGAGACCCAAAAGAGACAATAATTTGTAGCAATCGAACACAGAAACATGAGCCATAACGTCGGGAGACCTCCCGACCTGCAAAGTTGGTAAAATGGCAGATTTCAAGAAGAAACAGGGCTTTGGTTCGGTTCTGATATTTACATTACTACACTGTGGAAAGAAGTAGCACTATGTGCTCGGGAATGGTTACAGCAGCCCCAGAGTGTCCAAGGGAGACTATTGTCCGTCTCTATCTACCTCCTGCTTTCTTTGCCTTTGCTTTCATCTCTTCAGGACCGACAGGGTGCAGCATGATTTTGTTTGGCAGATTCGGGCTGTTTCCAGCATGACCTTTGCTCCAATCGTAACTGACTGCATATGCAAAGATGTCTCCAGTCCGGCTGAATGCTGTACATGCGATCGTGCCGCCAACTGAGGGGAAGCCCTTGAGCCTGTGCTTCGAGTCTTTGTCCCAGTAGTGGAAGGTACCATCAGAGCCGGCTGTCGAGAAAGTGCCGTGGACTGGATGGAACGAGATTGCATTTACAGCATAGACATTTGAGGAATTGGCCGGTGCATTGTTGGTATCACGATGACATCGGAAAGTGAAGTTGAGACTCGCGTCTTTCTCTTCCACGTATTGGAATCCACACCGTCCTTCTACTGAGCCTATGCCATAGCCGTTCCCTTTGATGAAGCAACTGACAACTCTGGTCTGATATTTTAGTGGTGAAACAGTCTGCTTGAAAATTTGCGTCGGGTTCGATAGATTGACGACACATATATGACGTTCAGCAGTTGCGACCACCATCAATTGGTCACGTACTGACATGCTGTAGCAACGCTCCGGCAACTGTAATGTTGCGACTGGATTTTGCTGCCTCATGTCCCAATATTTGACAGTCTTGTCCCAGGAACCCGTAGCTAATATCTGTTGTCCATTGACCTCGATAAATTCGCAGGACTTGATGGGCTGATCATGAGCTGCTATTTGTGTCGTCTGTTGGCTGCCTAAGTCGAAGAGCCTGCCAGCTTTGTCTACTCCTCCCGAAGCAAGTTTCGTGCCGTCCTTCATCCAGCTGGTGCATAGCACAGGCGCCTCATGTTCATACAATGCCTTTCCAACTGTCTGTCCGCTGTTTTGAACCTCATATATTCGTACTTTCTTGTCCCAGGATGAAACAGCTAGAAGTTCGGCTACAGGAGAAAAGTTGACAGACGATATCGAATCCTCAGGAGGTTGTTGAACTTCAATGTCCTTTGCCAAGTCTGCAGAAGTACCAGTCGTCGTTGTCTGTGTATTGCCGAATAGACTCATCTTGCGGTAAATACTTGTAGAGCGCGCAGCTTACTGGATATCGCTAGATGTGAAGAACAACTAGAGAAGGCAGCACAATGCTTGCAACTAGTGATTCGAAAGATTTAGAAGTTCATGAATGTGGCAGATACTGAATACTATGCGTTCGACGACGAATAGAATTCAGTCTTACTTGAATGAAAGCTCTGTCAGAAGAATGAAAACGAGTTGTTTTCGGATGTGCTGTAGGCCATCAAAGACGCTTTGAAAATCGCGGGAACATGGTACACGTGCATGCTATAAAGTGTACTTGGATTTGTACTTGTATGGAAGGAAAATAGAAGAATTGAACCTATGGTCTGCATCCTCAAACGAGAGGTGACAACCCGATGACATTGACAAAGGGATTCAGACTCTTCGAGCACTAGCGCTGCACAGTATCCGGGAAAGTCTTGAGCTCTCTGATATTACTATCGTTGTAAAGTCTATGGAGCAGTATGCATGTGCATGACTGCACATCTTCATACCTTTGAGACTTGCTTGGAACTCGATTTTGACCAATGACGAGGCTTGATGGGTAGACCTTAAGCATGACGCATCCGTTTGCGAGGAGAGTTCCTCTTTTCATTCAAGGTAAGCTTTCCGTGATCTAGACGAGGAATATTCTTTTGGCATCTGAGTCGAAGTCTTCGGGTTCAGGTATGTCAAATCTTTGTTGACACCTTGCTTCCAGGACCAGGGGCAAATACCCGGCAGTCTGCGTGTGGGGATCGGACACATTGAAACTGGTGAGCAAATTACGGATGAATCCCGAGTGTGCTGTGATACTCAATGGTACGGGAAGCCTTGGTGACAGGTCTGCATGAGATTGATCGCACTCAATAGACATGATCCTCGTCAGCGCACGTTGTGCTCGGTCCTGTAGTTCTGCGTCTGTTTCCCTCCTGTCTGGACTCCATAATTCGTCAACTTCCGTAAAGTCATGGTCAAATATGGTGAACGGAAATGAAACTTGAATCCTTGATCTTGAGGACCGTTCATCACAAGTATGAACACCGAGAGTCTCTCTGAGCTCTTCCAACACATGTAGAGTATCCTGTGTAGCTTGAGCACTGATATTGAATGTCAACTGTGCAGTCTGCAGAGTTCGTGATAGGGGAGATGAGTATTTGAGCACTGGCCATGCTAGACCGTCATGCAACTCCTTCAGCCATATAGCATTATTCTGACGTGACTGATTCAATCCACGCTCAGTGAGATTGGCATCAGGACCCCAAGTGATCACATCGTCCCCATCAAGAGCTGCCCACTTCTCGTTCCATGCTTTGCTCCCATATTTTGCCTCACCTACATTGTGATATCCTTCTCCGTGTCGCCCAAGCACGAGAAAGCGAAAAATCTTGTCATCGCTGTTGTTGTTCAGTATCGCGAGCTCATTAAGAAAAGAAGGCCAAGTGAAAGAGTCCTTTAAGCCAAAGCGCTCCTGCGTGTTCCCTAGCGTGAAATATTTTGAGGTGTGATTAATGTCTAAATTTCCTGCTAACCATGGATGACTTGAACTTGCGCATGATGGGCCGAATAGAACGCCATAAATGATAAATAAGTAGAATAACATCCAGCGGAACGAGTGACTACGGAATCCGTCTACTAGATACATTGTAAAGCCGATCAATCGTGACAAAGAGAACGAGAAAAGGATATTGCGCAAGTTCAGAATTGGTCTAGACCCACAGGCTACATTAAGCTTAAAACAAGACCTCCATGCTTCCAGCTCGACAGGTCGGCGATTGACATGAAGAGTATGCGGTTGCAAAGCTTCAAAGGGGGTGCACAGTAGATATTCGTGGCAGATATACTTGAATAATCGGCTAAGCTGCAGGAAGTAGTTTCTGTTTCCCTCCAAGTTTCAGCATTAGATACATATTGAACAGCTCTACAATGGCAAAGGAAGGACACACTCTGTATCTTACGATCTATTTCATCTTTTACATGCAGGATCGATGAACAACTAGTGCCATTCGTATAGACAATCGAGATATCCAGTAGCATCATCTCCATTTTCCTGATCGTGTGGCGAGTTCTTTTTGAGAGCAACCTAGATGTTGCACACAAGCTCATTTGTAAACTGTCGTTCTTGGCCATCGGGTAGTACTCCGGATGGCATTACTTGTGAAAGAAGCCTTAATGAATCTACCTAGATGTTTTATGCCGGACATCATCCAAGAACTGAAAAGTATCATATCTGATGCCCTTCAGCTCCTGATATATTGAATGCTCAGGGCTCAACTGCTTCCGCTGCGTTCATCGCAGCTTCACTTTGCAAGAAATTGATCCACAGGTCGCTCATGGACTCACGATTCGGGCCAATAAAGTCAGCTGCCTGCAATTGCAGACTGCCACTTGCTCTTCTCGACATGGCTGTGCGCCCGAGACTAGGACTAAGCTTGTCAGTTTAGTAGCTAATGTTTGTGAAATGTCCAACCTCATCGGCGGAGACCGTGTATTTGTCGGACTCAAAGTGAGCGAAGACGTGCTGCTTCCCGGTCGCAATAGACCAGCCTGTTCCTTTTGCAAATCGTCCCAGCCCAGCACACTAGACAGAATCTTGAGCACTTCAAAGCGCTTGGAATCCTGACGCGGGAGCTGGAAGAAAGAGAGAAGTAGATTATTGAGCAACTGTCGATCAACTGAATCGTTCGACGCACCACGTTTGAGCAGGCGTAGAGCCTTCGTCAAGTGCTCATTCAAGATGACAGCTGACAAGGTTAGTGATGCATATCTTGTGGTGCACTCCACTCACCTTCATGCCTCAATTTTCCAATCAGCAGGGTCTTTTCTCGAACCTCACTTTCGTATGGTGTAAATTTCTCGAGACTAGCTTGCAAAGCTTGAATCTCCTTGCGCATCAGGGAGCATCGTTCATCCGAGGACTCCAACTCCGAAGTGCTTCGGTCTATAACTTCTTGCATCTTCTCGATTGTGTCTCGAAGCTCGTTCTTGTGCTCCTCCTGTAATTCATAGATGTTGTTCTTCAGTGTGGATATTGTCTGACTATCGTCATTGGCCATGCTTCTCAGATTCTCATAGGCCGAGTTCTGAGATTGTAATTGTTCTTCAAGATCATGGATGCGATCGTGCAGACCGTCACGAGCAGAACGTTCTTCCACCAGAAGATTCTCCCATTCGGCCGAAGCCATTGTACCGCGAGTCTGGCTATCTGCATGTGCCTGCTTCTCCAGAGCTAGCAAGTTCTCTGCCTCACTAAGCATTGCTCTCACGGATAAGAGCTCAGAATGTGCCTTCTGTAATTCTAAGGAGGATTGTGAAGAGATATCAGAAATTCTGACGACCTCGGCTTGCATATGAGCCACAGTCTCATTCAACGCCGCGTTTTGTGCTTCTAAATCATCGATGATAGTGCGATTCTGGGCGAGCTCTTCCGAGTCCTGCTTCAGTCGAGCACCTAGGGTAGTCTTCATTTGTGTCACCTTGCCAAACAAATTCCGGTACTGTGTCTCAGCTAAAGTCTTTTCTTCTATCAATCTATCAGCTTTATTGTTCAGCTCTCCGAGAGAGTCTCGAAGGGCTTGTTGATCTTCCTTGCTCCTCTTCAATGATTCTCTCAGCATGCTTATCTCGTCTCTTAGAGCTGCGTCAGAGTTTTCGCTCTTCAGATCAAGAGAACCTTGTGGCAGACCATTACTGATTATGCTTTTATGGGGTTCCGGTGGTGCTTCTGAAGTCGTGCTAGGGACATCTTCCTGACGGCCATCCTGAGGTATTTCTGATAGTACTGATTCATGTCGACCACCTTCTCCATTGGCTAAGACGGTTTCATGCGAGTCGGACTCATCAGGCTGATTCAACGGTGCCACTAGAGTATCTGTAACATCCTCGATAAGTTGTTCGGCACTTGGCGAAGGTATCGTGCCTCTCTCCTCATCCGAAGAATCCCCTATAGGTTCCTCTACGGAATCTCCCGTCTTGATTTGAGTTTGGGGACTGTCTGCCGTACTCTCTGCCAGCTGCGGGGTCTGATGTTCTGCGGGAGCCTCGACGGGTTCAGGATTCTCCATGACAGGGCTATTTTCCATGGCACCGTTCTCACTCGCGCCTGATTTTTTCTTATTGCCTTTTGATTTCTTTCCCATGCTTGCGTGATGATGGACTGATCTAGTGATATCTAAGGCAGGGCGAAGATGGACTTGTAGTGCCTTTAATGCAAATCTGTCTGTTTCGAATGTGCCCAAATTCCTTGTCACGATCTCCACCTTCGCTTCTCTTGCTTACAGCTGGCTTGGCTACCCATGCATACGAATGAGATCTTGAAGATTCCTTGAGAAGCAGTGGTACATCTCAGATATGCGACCGCTGTTCGACAAACACGACACACGACTCCCACGACAGAAGTCAGATTATCGTCAGTGTCCGACACGCATTCGCTACACACGCTCCCTCTCTCTCTCTCCGTTCTCACTCTCCCTCTCGCTCTCTCGTGTTTCGTGGATCAATGGTGGATGCCTGCCATGCACGTGACATATCTGTCCCTCGGCGGAGGCACTCTCCAGTGCACGTGCCTGAGGGACAACTCGAGTGGGGCTTGTGCGGTTGGCAAATCGTGGGCGGAATTTGGCAAGGATCGACTCGTCTCCTCGTGGATCGATCATACTCGCTCAGGGGGGATTCGCATAGGCAGAAACAATGTGCTTTGCTGCCTGCTTCCCTCGCCTAGCGGGCCAGCACGCGTATAGTTGGCGAGCTTGTCTGGGCTGGGGAAGCGTAGACGAGCCAGTGAACCTGGTAAAGGAAGCGCTCGTCCTCGCTACCGAATCCTCCCTCCGAACTTGACAGGGAACCTTCGCGAGGCGCCGGCTCACTCGCACACAGCCCGGGACGAGGTGGGCAGAAGCGCAGAGGCAGCCGGCGAGAACGAGTGAGTTGGCGAGAGGCAAGCCGGGGAGGGAGCGAGAAGAGTCGAGGGAGAGGAAGAAGCGTCTGTGCCCCTCGAAGGCCAGCCCTGCCAGCCTCACTCGCTCGGCTCCCCTGCAAAAGCTCTCGGCACCGACACCAGACAGACAAAACTCGGGCACCTGAGTTTAGCGGTTGGTGGGCGTTGTCGCCTGGCAACATTTCTACCATAGTACTTGACCACTGTTCTTGAGTAAGCCTAGGCGCAGCTTGTCTCTTTCAATCGATCGTGACGCGCCCATACATTTGCTGACAGCTCGGCAAGGTCTCATTGTATACGAAGTAGGGCGTGTCGAGTCTGGTGACGGCAAGCGGTCTGGGCCAGGTAGACAGACTTGTGAGCCGTTTTGGAGTAGCATACTTTGCCATATCGTGGACATTGTGTCCAGGTCGACTCGTAGAACTATACATTGCGAGCCCTCTACTCCGGCCACTCAATAGTATTGGGGCAATCTGAGAGCACATCACTGTTGGCGAGGTAGGTATTTGCCTGCCGCATACCACCATGGAGACACCTTATTATGGTGACGGATCACAAATGCATCCACAGGCTCCGAGTTCGAGTGGTTCGAATGGCGCCGGTGGCATAGGCAGACAGGATGCAGCTGCCATGGAGAGGAAGAAGGAGACGCGTCGTAGGACAAAGACTGGTTGCTTGACTTGTCGAAAGAGGAGGATCAAATGCGATGAGGTGAGTCTCACTTTACCCAAGATCTTGATTGAACAGCTCTAATCGCGCACAGGGGAAACCAGAGTGCTTGCGTTGTGTCAAGAGCAAGCGATTATGCGAGGGCTACAGTTCGAAGACTGTCTTTCGCAATGAAAATCAGCTACATTATCAGCAGAACATCAGGCCGTCCCCTGTGACACAGCACAGTCAAGGGACCACCCAACCCAACGGTGGACATCCCGGAGCTCTTCCGATTCAATTCTCTATACCACAATATCAACCGCCGGCTCACGATGCTGCGTCATTGTATACCCCTCACAATTTCGCGACTCCTCACTCTCAACCTTATGGCATCAATGGCAACTTTACGTCAATCATGCCCCATGCAAACAAGGGCGATCCAAACAGCCGTAATTCAAGCGCGAGTAATGCGAGCGGTGTCTCTGCAAATTCCGAGCAGCGTCGAATATCGGTCCTCAGTCTCATGTCTTCAGACAAGAATGGTTCTCCAACTCTGCCCGATGTCACTTCTGCTCACTCCAGCAACGTTGCAACGAAATTACCTCATGTCATCCCTCGGACAGCAGAGAGCGATGCTAGAGATAATTAGTAAGTCGTCCTGCAGCCATGCTAGCCTTGATCTTTAGTAGCTCTTGCTGACGATTGCAGTTATTACAATTATTATGTATCCTGTTATGCATACACAATGGCTCGGGCTGCCATCGGAACGTGTACAGAGAACTCTTCGCCCGAACATCCCATGATCCTTTGGCCACAAATCGTCCCTTCTCTCATCAACGAAGACCCGCCAGGAAGGCGACCTTTATTTGATGCGATCGTGGCGTACACGGCTCACGTCAGATTCGAGGAACTTCCCGTTGACTACGAAATCCGATCAGTCGGGGCCCAGGCCCAATTGCTCGAACTAGGTGTCAAGGCATATATAGACATTACCAGAGGTACGAGCGAAATCCTCTTAAAGGTCGAGACATTCTTCTCCAGTGAAGATCACCTGCGCGTGATGTTCAGGTGGGGGCTCCTGCAGCATACCATCACACAGATCCTCGCAGACACGAAACCACGGGTCTCTTGGGTGAATTACTTGGGCACAAAGGCCTTTGGCTCGGTAGCTTACAAACCAGTCTCTGACGTCGAACATTTCTACCTCGCCGCACTGCGGCACATTTCTTCCAACGGTCAGCAAATGCCCCGGAGCATACAGGATCTTCAACATCGTTACGAGTTCCTCTCGATTCCTGGTATGGATATCGTCTACTTTGCCTTCACCCAGGACTACGAGTCCCTGCGCAACATCGCCTACCAGATCCTGTCCCATCCTCGGCTGGAGTACCTACACACGGCCTACAAGATGGTCAACGGTGCACGACTCAGAGGTGAACTAGGCCTGGATATGCTGGCGAATGAGCTCATGGAAGCCTCAAGACAGAGTCAATGAAGCTTACCCAAGGGCGAGGGAGCACGAAGCTCGTGTCAAATATGCTGTGAAAGGATACTTCATCGGTTTACAGCGTCCAGGCATCATGATTAATGTGGAAGTGAGTTTCATGGCATTTGTCTGTGAAAAATCTATGGTCATCAGAGCAGCGTCTGCATTTCAGTTATGTGTATTTATTCCGCTATAAAGAGATAATGCCATCTCGACATTTACAACAGAGCCTTCTCGGTGAATCAATATACAGCACCGAGGGGTCACATCAAGCTGCAGTGAACCAAAAATTAACGACACTCTGTCCCTTGCTGATGCCAATGTGGCCCTCTTCCCCAGATTGCGAACTGATACTTGAAGCACTCTTACCGCGCAACTTTGCTTGCAAGACTTGCAGTATTTTTTGGCTTTGTATTTTAATCACTTTGTCGTGGCTCAATTTTGTTTTTTCGGGTCAAAGACAAAGGCTCAAGTGCTTCGGGACGCTCCTTGGCACGCAAGTCATGCCTCATGACGCATCGGCTATAGCTTGTAATCGTTGATCAATCTCGTCGATGCTGAGCATCCGAAATTGGTCCTTTGGCCGTGTAGAAGTGGTTTCTCCACCACAAATACCAATCTCTATCTCGGTCGCTTTCAAATCCACACTCAATACTGTCGAGAGAGTATTGATTGCCAATTCGACAGTCTGTGTCCACGTATCCACTGCATTATCTTTCTTGAGCTTCTTTTCGAGATAGTTGGTAGCTTCCTGTTGCTTGGGACCAGAGGCAGTGGCTTTATAGCCTACATAGTAACCTGCTGGATCACACTTGAATAATTGAGGTCCGAACTCGTCATCAACTGATATCAAGGTCATGGTGACTCCTAAAGGACGCATAGCAGCTCGCTGGGTATAGACTTGATTGATATTGGCGATCCTCTTTGCGAGAGCATCGCAAGGCATCTCGTAGCCATAAGTGTAACGAAATTCGGCTGCTTCGGATCTCGCTCTCGTCACCGCGGCTCTTGCATCGGCAATCTGGCCAGTCATGACACAACCTATGGAAGGCGTGATCTTGAAGCATTGTGTTACGGACGAAGCGTCCAACAACTTGTCTGGTACCTTCTTCTGTGAGATCACGACCGCACAATCCTTGCCTCTGACTGCCACAGTCGTGATTCCAGCGGCGGTGATAGCCTTGAAAGCATACTCTACCTGATAGAGCCGACCATCAGGTGAGAAGATTGTTATCATTCCTGCAATGTTTAGTGAGTCTCCGGACCAAATGCGTTATCACTGACGATCATAATTCGACATGCTTGCTCAATCGCTTGCTCTCAACACTTGAATGACAATTGTCAAGCTGAGACAGTGTTCTGTGCTTGGGATTCTCGTATAATCACTTGTGCTCTTTTCTGCTCTGCAGAACACCTCACGTGTGTCTCGATCGATAAATAGCGAGTAACGAAACGAGGTAGTATGAGGGAAATAGCATATCAGGCTGTAGAAGCAACGAGTTCTCCCTGGAGCGTGATTCGCGTCGTCTCCTCCACTCAAGGATTCCATTTGTTCATCGGCCCGTGCAAGCTATTTTGTCACGTGCGAAAGTCGCTGAAGCTAAGCACGAGTTGAGAAGTGAGCGCCCTGGTGGCGGTGAAGTTCTTGTGCGACTCCTGGCAATCTATTTTCGACGAAGGCACAAAGAGCATTTCGATGGTCATACGTCGTCATTGTGTACGCAGTGTGCGCAAGGAAGCTAGCTAATTTTCATCATCCTTCAATTCGATCGAAAGTGTTTATAAATCTCCAGCAGCATTTTGCTTGAGACCACGGTTGACAGTACAAGGATGTTGAAGTCATATGTACAACAGATGTATCTAGTTGGATATAGTCTTCTGTTGTACCAACTGGCCTGTGCACAAGATCCCTCCTCGTCCTTCAACTCGACCACACTCGGCACTTCACAAGATAGTACAAGGGAAGCGACTCAAGTGACTGGTGTTGCTACAACATCGATTAGCTCGATCAGCACGCCGAGCTCTTCAAGTTTTCCGGATTCAATTACTACCTCGTCTCTGGCCAGATCGTCTTCGACTAATGTAGCCAGCACATCGAGAGCATTATCAACCACTTCCTCATCATCATCATCCTCATCGTCATCATCCTCTTCCCTATCTTCCTCTTCATCTCTGTTCTCGACATCTTCGTCCTCTGCCATCTCCAGTAGTTCAAGCTCGAGTACTGTAACCACAAGTTCTACGGCGTCTTCAAATACACGGTCATCCACTGTCGACGTGCTCATCATGACGACTTTTGTCAATGCTGGGTCCTCTTCCGGATCAGTGCCCGTCACCCGTACGGTATACAAGATCGGTACCATAACCGGATCATCCGCAGCAGATGTGACGGCCGCGTTGAATGCAGCCTCACAACAGGACTCAAATTCAGGACTCAGCTCACAGAACAAGAAGATCATTATCGGAGTCGTTGCCGGTGTTGTGGGATTCATTGTCCTCGCTGCTCTTGGATTTATGCTGTATCGAATGATGGCGAAACGCTCAAGCAACGATTATCGTCACACCAAAACAGAGTCTCCAGTGTCGAGTGGTTATGGCAATTTCGAGCAGGAACCTGCTTCGAGCAAATCCTTCCTACCCAAGCCTCGCGTTGGAGAAATCTCCCAAAACTTTTGAATCATCACAATCTCCTTTCCCGTCCAGCCGAGCCTCGTTCCCGTATGCTTCAAGGCTTGCTTCAATTTCAATTTCTTTAGCGAGTGCAGAAGGCGACCGCAATTCTTGCTTCATCACACTCCTGCGGGAAGACGACAGATCTCTTCCTCTTTTACTCGATCAATCTTCTTCCGTCCGGGTATCTTGCCGTTTTGCAGAAATTATCGGAAAGGTCTTTTTGTCAGGCGTTGTACATAGGGTCATCTGTGAATAGACAAGGTGTAGATGTATATAGGAATTGCCCCTGATTGGCATACAGATGAATTACTCCTTTGCAAGCTGTCTGATGTGAACATTTCAGCTGAAGCGAGATCGTAAAACATGAAGACATAGGCACGCGATCCGCAGCATTGGGACCATTACGTTCAGACCAGTATTGTGCACTTGCACGTCATACGACATGGAAAGATGTCAAGATCAAATGGGCGCATCAGATGGCAAAGCGTGACAAATGAAGAGAAATGGAATCAAACCAGATGGATTTCTTTTTGAAGGTTTTGTTCGAGATCTGTATGAAAGCAGAAGAATTTCGTTTAGTCGAAGAGACCGAATCCTGAGTCTTATTAGTGCCCGTTGCTTTGCTAGGGGAGGGACCATCAAAAGTCTTACCCATGTCATCGTCAGATTCCTCCTTCTCCTCGGCCTTTTCCTCAGCCTTTTCCTCAGCAGCAGCTGGAGCACCTGTGACAATATTAGACATTTTTGTTCAAAAACCCCCTCCACGTCATATTCCATCTCCCTTGAGAGTGGATAGAAGAGAAAAAGGGGGGAAAGGAGAGAACATACCTCCAGCAGCTGGGGCAGATCCGGAAGCAGCTGGTGCAGCAGAGGCAGCACCTCCCACGTTCAAGAGCAGATCCTTGACATCCTTTCCCTCGAGAGCCTTGGCGAAGAGAGTCGAGTAGATTGGCTCGACCTCGACATTGGCAGCCTTGAGCAGAGTTTGCAATTTGTCGCTGGTGATTTCGACATTGTCATCGGCAAGCACGAGAGCTGCGTAAGAGACGGCGATCGACATGTCAGACATCTTTTCTTTGGTTCCTTAACAGTTTTAAGCTATGGAGAGCAGTACAAGGACTTAAAAAAAAGAGAGAAAAGTCAGACCAAGGACAAGGGGGAAATTTTGTAAAGAGAAGCGAAAGGAAGAGAGTGAGGGCAGAGACGGGCACGGGGGGTTTCGCGCGGGAGAAGTGTTTCCACACGGAGAGTGAAGAAGCAAATGGCAGTGCAGGCGCACGCTGGGGAATTCTGCACGGGATATTTCTGATCAGACAAAAGGCAGGAAGGAAATTGGGTTCGACGAAAGGCCGGCGGCCAGCAGAAAGAGCGACTGCACTGTTTTGTGCTCTTGACGGCGATTCAATCAGCCCAATCTTTCAAGCGCCCGAACGAGCGAGACTGTCCTCCCATTCCTGTGCACGTGGACTGAACTCCTGCTCCACGTGCCAAGCTTCTAGAGGACGCTCATGGCAACATTGGAGAGATTGGAATACACAGTCGGAGGATCATGTCACCATTGGCACATTCACATTTGGGAATTGACTATTTCTGATTATCATGCCGCTCGACCCTCGCGTGTGCACTAATTTATCAATCGGAGTGATGCTAAAACAACTTTGGAAATACAGATCTGACATGTTGCCCATGCCCAGGGGCCATCGAACATGTTAGAATAATAAGTAGGCTGCCATGAACGCAATGAGAGCTATTATGGCTGTCGTTCGGACCGGTACACCCTGGTTTGTGAGAGCTGACTGAGGTCCTGCGCTCCTCAACTTCGAGCTGGAATCCGTAAGCTGTTTTGTTAGTTGTTCAATCTTGGCCTTGGCTTCTCGTAGCTGATCCTCGGAGCTCGAGGCAGTACTGGCTGAGGGTGCTCCTCGTGGAGCCAATGCAGGCTGAATGTTGAAGAGATCGGACTTCTCTGCCACGTTTTGCTGTTTCGTAGCTGGTTCTGGCTGTCGAATGTTGGACGAGGACATGTCAGCAGTATGGAACGCTGCAGGACTATGAGTCTAGAATGAATCAGAATCGTGCTGTAAGCAAATAGAACCAAAGGATATTTACGCCATCATATGAGTCGTGAGCCGCAGTGTGATGGTTAGAAACACCATCTTGGGCAATGAAGACACATCTAATCTTCTTTTCATGAATATCATCGCGATTCTTAGCCTCAACCGCGCTCCATAAATCCGAGATGCTGGATGAATCGTGTTCGGCATTGATGATGGTGCTCTGAACCAAGAATTTGTCGCGACACTTTGTGTCCATTGGTGGTTCCTCCTTCATCGCCTGAAGCAGAATCTGGACCTCGACTTCCTGCCCAGGTTCGATTCGACCAGAATTCGGACGCACACAATATTGTTTAGGTGCCGTAGTCTTCACCTTGAAGGCGACAGGTCTGTTGTTGGGGTTACGGACAACGAGGGACTCCTTGACGAGAGAGGCTAGAAGGTATTAGATGAATGAATTCAGGCAATGTAATGCTGCGGAACTGACTCAACGGTCTATGGAAACCCAGGTGATTGACACAATCGACAGACATATTTGCTTGATCAAGGAAATCTTGCAGAGGACGATTTCCAAACTATCCAGAATCGAAGTATGCCAGGCACGACAAATGACGAACGACCGATAGCAAGCTCCATTGACGCGGATGTCATTCCTGAGTGGTTTGCTGAGTCGAAACCCACGCCGAGGTTTACCGATGTCATTCAGGGCTGAGTCTCGTCCTGATTTCGTGGAGCCGGTCTGATCTTCGCCTCCCCACCAGATTGAGGCATCTGGCGACTGGCTGTGAGCATACTGTCTGTAGATTTGGCGTGTCATTTTCTGAATAGAACACTTCTTGATAGCCAGTAGCACGGCAAGCATAGGTTCAGAAAATGAGTGACTCAGCTGCAACAGCTGAAGCACATTCCTTGCAATGTGACATCTGTGGTGTCAAGCTCAGAAACACGGCGGCTGCACAGATTCATGCAGAGAAGACGGAGCATCAGGCATTCAGTGAGAGCACAGAGGAGATCAAACCTCTGACGGAAGAGGAAAAGAAGGCGAAACTTCAGGTGAGTAGGGTGGTGGTGGTGTCAATCTCGCGCCTGTCGTCTTCTTTCCATAGCTTATCATCTCGCAACAGGAACTGAGGGACAAATTGGCTGCCAAGCGGAAACTCGAGGCTGAAAAGGAACTCGAAAATGTCAAGAAGAATGCTTCGATTGAGCGGAAAAAGACACAGGAGTCTTCTGAGGTCATCGAGGAACTCAAACGAAAGGAAGAATTGAAGCAAATTGCCGCAAAGAAGAAGGAAAAAGAGGAAGACTTGAAGGCGAAACAACGTAAGTTTGAGAGTTAAACTCACCAACCACTCTGCCTGGCAATGATTTGCTCACCTTCCCGTTCCAGGTGTCAAGGCTCAACTCGAACAGGACAAAAAGGACAGGGCTGAACGTGCAGCGAGAGAGAAGGCGTTGAGATCAGGCCAACCAGTACCTTCCTCCTCTCAGAGCAATCCTCCGCCGCCTACCTCCTCTACTGAACCGAGAAAGACTGTAGACCATTCCTCTGGTCGTCTGCAGATTCGTCATGCCAATGGCAAACCAATCGTCCGTACATGGGACAAAAATACCACCATGTTGCAAGTTGCCCTCGACATCAAGGAGGAAACTGGCATTGATCCAGCCAATGTATGCAAACCTTCAAATACTGTTTTCGACTCGCAAGCAGTAGCTGACTACTCCAAGGCAACGTTCAAGATGTTTGGACAAATCATAAAAGGTGAGAGCTTGCAAAAGTCTCTCGAAGAACTGAAGTTGGTGCCTTCTGCATCATTACAATTGACCTAAAGACGAGCATGTTCCATGTGAGTGAAGATAGGATGAGAGTGTGTCATTTGAAACTCGGCCTAAACTAGATATATACATGAAAGTACCCCATGAAAAGTATGTATGGTTAGAAACGTTGTGGTAACCGGTTTTGACAATATGTGTTTCGTGTATAATATTTACAATTGTTTCATTTCGTCATCATCAAAAGCCCCTCATCTCGAGAGGAAGCTTAGTTTATTGGACCATGAGTCAGAATCCACCGAAGAAGCCACCGATGGTTCCCGTCTCATGGTTGTGGGCAATTTAGGCTCGATCACCAGGGACCGCCTCCAGAGATTGCCAGAGAGGTCTGTGGAAGATTTTCGCATACGCAAACACTGTGCCATGATCCAGGCACTCAATTCCGGTACTTCCTGCAAACGATATGGCGTCTGGAAGTGCTGCAGATCAGAGATGATCTTGGCAGTTTTGCAGTACTTGTCGAAATTGATCAGTGGACGGTCAGTCGTCTTGCTGTTGCGATGGTTCGGGTTGCCCTCATCAACAAAGGTAAGGTCCGTTCGGTAGAGTCCTAGGTATGGTAGACATGGTAGAGTAGCCTCTCGAATCCTCGTTCTATATACAGCATAGTTGCGTTGGTGATCCGTAATTGAGCGAAGATGATCGAGTGCAGCCCGCTGCGCTCGATTGAGGCCATCCCATGTACGCTTTAAACGGGCGATGGTGCTGGAGTTTAAGGCACACATAATGGCCATCAACGTGTTATAGTTGTTGAGTTGTGCGCAACGCTCCGCAATCTTGATCCAGTGCTTCAGGACACAAGTTCGACGTTTCTGTTCTGTTTCCCAGAGGATGGAATCTGCAACCCAGCCTGCAATGTCCGTGCTGGCAGCACTCATCGCTTTAATGTTTGTTGCTAGACTCATTCCTGCCTTCTTTGCGAACTCCTGGCCGACAAGCTCAACAGAGCTGATGGCACAGAACATCTTCGACTCAATCAAGGTGAATTGGCGAGCTACCTCGAGATCATCGAAATCGATTATGCAGCAAGATGTATCCTCGAGTGGATTAGCCGTAGAAGATGTCCTGAGGGCGGCGAGCGAGGCTCTGGTGATCACTGGTGCAGGAACTGGCGCATCTGCAGGGCAATTCTGGCTGGAAGCTGTGCTAGTCTTTCCGACCAAGGACACCATCTTGGGATTGGAGATTGAGGTGATTGACGCCACGATGCACGCAAGTCGCTTGCCAGCCTGTGGTAGAGATTCTGCCAGCATACCTTGGGCAAAACGCTCGATCAATGGCAAGGCGACACTATCTTGCTCAGCACGCCAGTGAGACTCCAGCCACCCTTTGAAGACATTGAACACTCGCAGTCTTACTGGAATAGCCTCGCTGGTTTTCCAGCCTTCGCTACGTCCTGCTGCGGACAGGGTCCACTGGAATCTCGAAATCAGCATTTCAGCAAACTGGACTGGTGTCGCAAAAAGACGGAACGTCAGATAGAATGTTGAGGTAAATTGAGGATCTGGCATTTGATCATGCGGTGTGAGTCGTTGAACCAGTGAGGTGAGCGTTGCGCCGATCAACTGGCCATCCTGATTACATGTCTCTTCCAGATCAGACTCTGAATAAATGACCGCAGGAAGGTCACTCATGTTGGAGTCCGCTGGAGATGGAGGCTCAATGTGGGACGTGTCAGTACTCTCTCGAGCAGCAGATTGTGAATTTTCAGCGTCACGAGATGTAGCCTTGATAGGCTCTAGCGGTGCAACCTTTTTGTACTTGATGGATAGTAGTTCGACTTGAGCTTGCACATCTCGGGACTGGCGATGGTCCACAATAGAAGCCAGGCTCGAACTCGTGTCGTGTCGTGGCAACCCACTAAGGGACTCATCATCCTCCTCGCCGCAGCCAGCTTCAAAGTCACCATGGACTTCGAGCAGATAGCGAGCTCGCAGAATGCATTGACCAGCGCCGCGAAGGACACCAGTTGCAGCTTCGATAAGTGTCTGCGTTTCGAAAACGATGCCCCCTTCTATGCCTACGACTTCGCGACCTCGAGTCACGAGCTTCGTGATGTTTGTATAGAGCAGGTCCTTGCCAGTGGCTAGAGTTTGATCTGGGTGATGTGCAGTGATAACCTCGAAGCATGCCAGCAATGTTCTTGCAGCATTGACGCAAGGTCTCGTGGCCAAAAGTATCTGAGTGACAGACTGCGTTTGTGCCTGCGATTGCAAATGCCCGATAAAGGCACCAAGATGAAGTAAGAGAATCTCATGTGCTGCTTCGAGCTGCGATGCTGCAGATGTGGCAACAGTATTTGCTTGATTTGTCCGTGATCTGTCTGTCTCCTCATCTTCCTCGATGATTGTCGGGGTGGAGAAATCATAAGAGATCGGAGGCGTCGGAGTCATCTCTATTGTTGCATTGGCTTTGCGTACTTCTGCCGCATAGATTCCAGAAAGTGGACCCACAGTGTGTACAAACTTGGTCGCTCGTATGACCACATACTCTGTGCGGAGAAGCAATTCGCTGACAGCCTCAGTTGAGTCCAATGCTTGACGTCTCGTAAAGTGGACCAAGCCGGAAAGCTCAGATAGCATCAATTTCCTGTCACGACGAACGATGTCGTGTTGCTCCATCAGAGAAGATTCTCGCGTCAAGCAATTCGCCTCAATCAAGAGCTGTCGTACGTGGGAGATGATGGTAGCCACTGCTGCAGTATACTCTTCGAATCTGCCTGCGCTCAAGATATCCTCCAACACGATCTTGGCCTCGAGGAGTGGTTGCAAGATTTCTGGCACGTATGGTTCACAATAATTCGACGGAAACCATCCACGTTCGCCAGTCAGGAGAGTACCATCTGCCCAGCCACTGGTATGAACACTGTGGACATAGATGACTGCGTTAGCATGCAAGTGTAGACAAGCAGCTCGATCTCCACAGCCTGCTGAAAGAGGTTCCGGCCTGTAAGAGTGAAGAGCTCGGAGGTATGAGGATCCTGCAGACAGAGCCATGGACGCGAAGGAGGACGCGAGAGAGCTCGATCCCGTCGAGGACCGACTGGACGTGTTAGTCTCACCGTTACACAGAAAGTTTCATCTATTTGTTTATCGACTTACGGGCTAGCTGGGGGCGTATTCATAGCCAAGCTATCCTTGAAGGAGATTTCGATAGACTATCCAGTGCTATGGTATAGTATGCTAGGCTCTCGAGCACAGAAGATATGCGAAAGAGTGCATCAACATTTCCCGTAACATCAGATGGACGTAGACTATACCATCCTCTCAAGGGAGGCGCGAAAGTCGAGTCTGTGATCTGAGGAGGGCTGGGAATGCAAGGAGGTTTTTCGGGTGAGCCAAGCTCGGTTGATCCACCAGACTTCTTCTTCTCCCTCAGACGTCCCGAAGGAAGGGGCCGGGGTTGCGACCAGAAGGGGCTTAGAGTGGCGCCTGCTAAAACTGGCAAACCTGCAGTTCTGATTGGCCAGTAACTTGACGATGGAAGATCAATATCCGGCAACGAATTAGACTGATCAACAAATCAACAAAGACATAAGAGGAGCTCTGTGAATGAACACGGGAGTGGTTGCTTCTTTCGACGAATCTTGCCGCCATGATGAAAGTGCTTCGCTTCACAGGAATTGAGGGTTCCGTGGTGATTTACGCAAGGTCATGTCTGGTGGTCCATCAGTCATCTTCAGCCTTTCCTGGACGTCAATCTTCGTGTGGGGGATCAAGAGATCATGTCATTGGACGATCAGAGTCAGAAGCGTAAAGAACGTCTCGCTCTGCTCAAGTCCGCGAAACGGAAACGTGAAGGAGATGAAGCAGAGATAATAGCACAAGAGGAAGATGAGGTTGCCACAAAGATGCGCTATAGAAACTACGATCCGGAGACGAAAGCTGCAAAGCTCGGATTTCTGGCAACTCCGTTGAAAGAGGATGAGGAAACAGTTGAGAAGCGCGCTGAAGTACTTGCCCAACAGACGAAAGCAGAGTCTGAAGCTGCTGCAATCTCGACAGAACCCATCGACATCTTCAACCTACAACCAAAGAAACCAAATTGGGATCTGAAACGAGACTTGCAACGAAAATTGGAGCGTGTTGCAAGCCAACAGGAAGCCGTTGTTGCCAAATTAGTCAGAGATCGCATCAAGGCTCTCAAAGCCAACGGAGACTCAAGCGCCACGAATGACATCTTGGGCACCAACGTCAATCTCGCCAAACAAGTGGAACTGCTACAAAGAGAAGAACTGGAGCGGGTCTCACATGCACAGAACGATGATGACATCTAGACGAGTCGCACATTTCGGATGCCATGTCAGACCAGATGTCACTGTGCGAAACCAGCTCGTCCACTAGGGGAACGCATTGGACTTTGGATGTGAAGATAGATTGTACATTATATATGGAGGTCTATATACACTGCTGACTGCATGTCAGTCTCGATTGGCTGGTTTTGTTACAGATAAGATTAGTGTTCATAAAATGCAGGTTTGAGATGAGCTCATACGAAAGCAATCTCGGCGGATTCTTCAGTCGTATCTGCAGACACATCTGGACTTCCAATGGAGGCACTGCTCATCGGCCGACGTGCAGTGGACTCCATCAGTCGGCCTTTACCAATGCTGGCGACGCGCTCATTCAGAGTAGGCCGTCGAGCAACTGAAGGTTGTCGCGGCGAAGTGGCCCAGTCTGGCGATAGAGGCGCTTCGAGCAACACCCCATCGGACTCTGGACGATACGTAGTGATTGGCGATCTGGTGGCATGCGAAATCTCTCCTTCATCATCCTCGCTTTCTTCCGCTATGCGCTGCTCAAAGACTCGACGCTCATTACTGTCTCCACTCAATGACTCATCAAAACTGAATTCATCACTCAGATTCGAGTCAGTCGTAGCATAGGAGCCAAAACTTCCATAGCTGTCCTGAGAGTTCATCACCCGCCAAGGTTGTGGTTGGTTACTGTTGTTGCGAGATATGTTAGAGATGTTCTGAGATTGCATGCCGGATGACAATGATTCACCTTGGCTACCGTAGCGCTGTATATAGTCGCCCTCGGAAGAAGTATAGGTCCCAATGGTCTGTGCACTCTGTTGAGTATTGCTTGCAGTCAATAGGCGATGTTTCATGATATGGCCGCTGTGTGTCGTCATGCCGCTGTCGTGTGTCGCCAAGGGCGGTGCCAAGACACTACTGCGCACCTCATCTCCTACCAAACGCACGCTGAATAATTCATCTGTGGAGACAGAATCCATGGTATTCGTGCTCCCTCTATTGCTATCTTGCTGCTGTAGTGCCGATCGACGAGCATTGATCACTGGCTTGATTGACATGGGATCCCGCGCGGCAGCCTGAATGTTGGCGATTGAGTGATTTTCGGACAGCGTGCGTCGCGAGACCATGGACATGGTATCCCGTACGGAGCTGGGTTGAGATTGGCTCTCATCAGAACCATACGCACTGCGCACTGCCTCGAAGCCTGGAGACTCTGGTAGAGGAGGCAACTCATGAGCAATTGGTGCCAAGGGTGCAGCCAATATGCCGCTTGAATTGACCTCAACAGCATATCCACTAAGCCGTCCCTCGCTTGTGGATTTGAACATTTCGAAAGCTCCCAGCTGTCGCGGCTCACCGAAACTTGTCGGATCAGTAGCTTGAGGCCACTCATCCTTCTCTCGTCCAACAGGCCGCGAGATATTCGATGAGGTGGCTGATCTGACGGACCTGGCTCCGCTCCTTCGTCGACAACAGCAGAATAACAGGACGGCCAAAGCAATGACTACGATAGGTATTGCTATGCCTAAACCAATCGCCAACTTTTTCTTCGTACTGAGACCTGAGTGCTGAGCTGATCCAATTCCGCCGGAGGACGGACTACTCGACGCGGCAGACGTGGTCGATGTTGCTGTTGTTGATGTGCTGCCCGAGTTCGTGGCAGGTGTTGTTGTGGCAGCAACCACGTCAACGCCCACAGTTTGTGTCTGAGTTTGTCCATTCTGCGTAGCAGTAATCGTAACACTCGGACTGCCCATGGTCTGTCGCTTTCCATTGCTCGTTGTGGAAGGGACTTGTCCGTACAGAGTCCTATTGCCTGCATTGTAGTGCAACCAGGAAGCTCCAGATATGGCCACAGCAATGCTGGCAGATGTTGGAATTACACTTGAGTTGAATGTGTACGTGAAGAATGTACCAGCAGTTGCATTGAAACTGACTGGAAGACTTCCGCTTATGATGCTGGAGGAATTGGACGAATTGTTTGTCGTATGATTGGTAGTGGATTGAGTGTTATTGAGGTTGATCGCAAGATTTAAGCTCGCTACATCCCCGAACACATCCGTAACAGACAATGCCACCTTTGTGTGATTTGCCGATGTCGTACTTGGCACACCTGATAAGCTGTACGTCATTGGATCATAGCTGAGCCAGGTGCCAGTCGTATTGGCACTTGATGTGCTGATATTAGCTTGCGCAATGGTAGCCTCATCGAGCTTCAATTGATCAAGTGGCAAACGAAAGGTGAATTGTTCTCCAAGATTGACTGTACGGGTGTAGTCTACAGTCGAGAACGAAAGCTGGTGAGCACCAACGACGATTTGAAAGCTTGCACTGATGCCAGCGAAGCCCGGGTAATCCGTTCCAACGAGGACAAACTCAAAGTATTGGGGAGGGGCAAGCAGGGAGACGACTGTAGGCGCTGTTCCCCGAAAAGTGATAGTATTGGGATCGAAGAAGATCCATGAGGGCAACGGTGTGTAATTGTCGGATGTGCCGTAGTACGCAGTAACGTTGCCTCCAGTCTCAGCAAATGTGTTTTGGGAGAAAGTGATCTGGAAGGGTGAAGCGGGCGTGAGAATGAGCCCGCCTCGGCCATCGACACGGCCCATACCTTGCAGTTGTGAAATCAAGGGCATGGCCACGTAAGGACCCGAACTTGCAGAGACAACAAGAACGACCGGGTCGTATGCGGCACCAGTCGAATCTGTCGCAACCAAACTGAATTGAGCGTTCCCTACATCTGTCGTCGTTGGAGTTCCCTGTATACGCCTTGCGGACGAGTCCAGAGAGAGCCAAGCCGGCGCGCCCGCGAGAGAATAGATGACATTGGATTGGTAGTTGGCAAATGTATTAGCCGGAAAGGTATAATTGTACAATGCTCCAGCTCGTGCAACTGGAGGTACCTGGGAATTGAAAGGATAAGATAGAGTCGGTATCGCAGCAACATAACCCAAAACAAAGGTCGTAAAAAGAATGTATGCCATCATCTGAAGCTTGAAAGACCTGCTGCCAGACTGCCAAAGCCAGCGTCCTTGTCAAGCAGATGACTATCGCAGTGATAAATGAATGTGAGTGAATTAGAGTCAAAAATGACTATGTTGTGAGGACAAGGACAGATATCTCGTAGACCATAGACATGACAATCTGGAAATAGATTGCGAGGACAGAAATTCTCCGCGAGCCTACTGCAATAGTGCATCACGTCCTTGCAGGAGTGGGTGTGCACCCCTTGGCTCGGGTTACCCCTTGCTTCAGAGACACTCTGTCACACACTAGCACACAGATCTAACAAGAGTGCCAGGCGCCTATGCCATGCCATCTATAGGCAATCTCTGACCTATGCAGCACAACTCTGCTCTATCTAGCCATGACTGACCAGAGGCAGACAGGCTAACGTAGAAGAATTAGTCCGCACTCATGCAACTCCCGTAGCATAGAATCTAGGTAGGCGATCTTTGTGGCATCATGCGCGAGACGAGTTTCGGGAGGCTGCCGCGCATTTGCAACTTTTCCAGCTGCCCTTCTGCATGGTAAATGTCCAGCCAGGCCCAGCCTGCGGGTGCGCTAGCCAATCCCAGCAACAGGAGTTCTCCTCGGCAACCCTCTTTCGTCCCAGCATCACCTCCTAGACTCGACCATCGCATGGCTTCGTGGGGTTCGACCAGAGGGCACTTGAAAAGTCACTGCATCTACGGAAGAGCGGAAGACAGTCCCGGGGAGATCCGAATTCGAGTCAATCTCGAATGATGGAATCTCTGGGGAACTTCATGAAAACAAATGCACAAGTTGGGGAATACTTCTTCCTGAATAGACGTTCGTCATTCACAATGGACTTTGTAATAGAGATGGTCTCAAAGGAAATGTTTTGCAATTCCAAATGACCGACAAATTTATAGATTGGCTCATGGACCTTACAAAGGTGAATCATTAATCATAATGTTCTAACAGGTCATAGGAAGTGTGCGCACTCCAATAGAGCGCCACTACACAACTACGTTGATAGTACTCCTGTACTTCTCTACAGGCTTGTGCCGAGGAGGACAGCAAGCGTGCTTGCGAAAAGTAGAGCTGGAAGACTGCCGATCTGAGCGGGCTTTTCCGCGCCTGATCTTGCACCTGCATGGTCAATAATAGGCTGAAGCGAGAGGAGGGATTGGCATACTTGATGCTGCAGCAGTGGCAACATTTCCAGCACCTGCTCATAATCAGCTACAGCACGAGAGATGGCAGTCGATGCGACTTTACCGCTTGTCACTGTCGTTGCAGCTCCTGCAGCCCCGGAGGTGACTGTGGATGCTACTCCGCCTGCACCGGATGTTGCAGTGGAAAAGGCACCGACAGCCCCGGAAGTTGCAGTGGACAGGGCTCCACCAGCTCCGGATGTCACTGTAGAGGCCGCACCACCTGCACCTGTGCATTTCTTAGTTCAGTAGAAGGAGAGTGTTAGGCTAGTACCGGAAGTGACGACGTTGCCGACGGAAACAGCACCGCTAGTCGCCGTTGATAGTGCTCCTCCAACTCCTGTACAGCACAGTCAGTTTCCGAAGCGATTTTGCGAAGCTCGGATGAATTACCAGAGGTCACAACATTTCCAACCGAGACAGCTCCATTTGTAGCTGTAGAGAATGCTCCGGCTAGTGTGCTTGCAACACCTCCGATACCTTGTCTCATCAGTCGGTGCTTCAGTGTTTCTGTTCAGGTGTCAGAGACTCACCAGCTGTAATGTCCGACAGGATCTGTGCTTGTACGGTGGCTAGCAAAGCTGTGTAAAAGATTGTCAACTTCATACTATCGGGCACCTATCTGATATGTGATGAAACGAGTAGAAAGAAGGAATGGGTTGAAATGTTGGGAAGATTCTGGGCCCTCGAGATGTCAATCTGCGGAATCTGTTCGGATGAGGCTGTGTCTGTGCTACTGTGAGTCGAAGCCTTGCTATTGATGCCTGGCTCTGCTCGGAATGGACTACTCCTCCGCTGTGCCACCCGCCGCTGACGCACGGCCATCTTATCACGTGAGCAAATTGATAGCCATGTTCTCGTGCTTGTTTGCTATTCTACTTGTATGGAGAGTCATGAGATTTACTACGATATACTGCAGGTGGATGAGCGTTGGACCTACTCTTGTCCTGTGCGGAGTTTGTGCCCACTGAGGAGAGCAGTACAGCAGCAAGTGACCCAAGGTCAAGCTAGCCACAGCAAAAGTCCTTTGCTCTGCAACATCCTCAAATAGGCAACCAAATCAGACTAGGTGCCCAGACAAGGTCACTTTATTTGGCTTCGTTCAGTTGTGTGGTAATAGTCACTGTCCCTATATCTTAGGACGATACAAGAATTTCGCATCGTGAGCTGCAATTTGCTTATCCGTAATTGTCCCAGTCCACGAGAATCAGAAAAGATTGTCTTGGTGAAAGAGATTGTGAAATGTCTTTTCATCAAAGGGTACACACATTTGATACAATTCGGCCAGGGAAGAACAAGAGGAGCAATATCATTGGTATGCCAAACGTGGACTTGTACTTGCACTGTTTTGTCACTTGTGTTGAAGGACAGGATCCAATTGTAACAGAGCTCTTCGGCACAGCAAGCTCCTTCTAGCCTTCCAAAATCAGCCACAATTCTGCTTCCCGCACAATCTACACAATCTAATTCCATCTTTTTTGAGAGGCACCAGTACTGTGATTATTGCAAACTCGTCGCAACTGTAGATATGCCTGAGGGAATGACCTCTCATCATGCAGAATCTGATGCGGAAGTCGAGGAGATTGACCTGGCAGAGGATGCGAGTGCCTTGAATCTCAATGATGCCCCGGCTCCCAAGAAGAAAAAGAAGAAGTCAAAGAAGAAGGCAAAGCCCAAACAGACTGAACCTCCAAGTATCGGATTGAGCAAACTTTTCGCGAATGGAATATATCCCGTAGGTCAGGAGATGCCATACAACGAGAACCTCAAGCGTACGACCGAGGAAGAAGCACGGGCTGTAGAGCGACAGAAGACACAGGAGCAGGACTATAATGATCTTAGGAAGGCGGCTGAAGTGCATCGCCAAGTCAGAGCTTATGCCAAAAAGGTGATCAAGCCTGGCATGACGATGACTGCGATCGCAGAAACGATCGAGAATGGCACCAGGGCGTTAGTAGAGGAGAACGGTATGCAATCTGGGATAGGGTTTCCGACCGGCCTGAGTCTGGACCACTGTGCGGCACATTATACACCCAATCCCAACGACAATATCGTACTGGACGCCGGGAACGTCATGAAAGTTGACTTTGGCGTGCACGTCAATGGTAGAATAGTTGACAGTGCCTTCACCATGGCTTTCGACCCAGTCTATGATGGCTTGCTAGAAGCCGTCAAAGCAGCTACAGAAACAGGAGTAAAAGCTTCTGGCATAGACGTCATCCTGGCTGAGGTTGGAGAGCAGATTGAAGAAGTGATGGAATCGCATGAAGTCGAGATCCGAGGGAAGACATACACAGTCAGATCCATTCGCAATCTGAATGGACACAACATCAATCCTTACTCAATACACGGTGGAAAGTCCGTTCCCATAGTTAAACCGAACGAACGCGACCGCGACTACTGGCAAAGAATGGAGGAAGGCGAGACGTTTGCCATTGAGACCTTTGGGTCCACTGGGGAAGGATACGTTCATGGAGTCGGCAACTGCTCCCATTACGCAATGAACCCATTCAACTACAAGACGAACGCATCCGACCAATCTGTATACCGAGAGATATCGAAATTTTCTGCTGCCAAGCGATTGTTTCACACGATAGAAAAGACCTTTGGCACGCTGCCCTTCTGCAGGCGATACCTGGATCGCATTGGAGAGGAATCTCATCTGCTTGGACTCAGCAGGCTTGTGAAAGCCGGTATCGTACAGGACTATCCTCCCCTCAACGATATTGACGGCTGCTACACGGCACAATTCGAACATACCATCTTGCTCAAGCCTACTTCAAAGGAGGTTGTCTCTCGAGGTGAGGACTACTGAGAATCGTCCTTACTCCCTACTGGGACTGGTTCTTGACCTTGTCACGTTTGGGAGGAGGTGTGCTACCATACACATCCGGCAGTACGGCCTGAATTGAGGCAACAAAGGTGTCCTTGACTCCCAGATATCACGAGGGTTGCTGCTACGTTCAGTATACTGGATTAATAAAATGTGAATCGAAACGTAGCAGATTTTACAGAGCCGCTGCATCGGATGTTGTGAAGAAATTCCCAAACGGGACGGCACCCCTTGCACAGTCCATGTTAGCTGCAAACAGTTTAAGGTTAGCTATATTGCAGTCTTTAGAATGAATGATTGACTGCAGCACAAGTGTCTTTCTACTGGCCATTTGTCGAGCACGAAAATGTCCATCATCCATCATCGTCTGCCCTCCAATTAGCTGTGGCGCAGTAGGAGGCATTGGGTGGGAAAAAGTGGGTCAAGTGTAAATTGAAACCACAATAAAGAAGAGTCTGTGCATCCGTACAACCAGAAATTCATTTGGCATATTGGAAACCTGACAATGTATGCTACAAGACAGGTCTCATCACTCGCGACAGTCTAGGACGAAATCCTTGAAATAGTTGTAATCTCCCTGGCGAGCCTGCCGGCCTTCTACATCTGTTCAACTCTCTTCAGCTGCAGGACACCCTACCACCAGCAGCATGTCTCTGGCTCTACAGACCCTCGCGGTGATTTTGATCCCCATGGCGCTTCCTTTTGTCAAGAAGCAATACAATGCGTTTCGGCAGTACAGGACGACCCCACCACGGGCATATACGGCGAGGGAGGTGCAGAGACTCTACCTTCTGGCAATCCTATCGGTCCTCTATCTCGTGATGATTGCACGAGATTCGTTTGCCGGGGAACAAGACATCTACAAAGTGACAAACTCGAGGCTGATGATTTCGACAGAGTTGCTCAAGAAGCGATACTCAAACATGGGTCATACGGTCCCCGAGGAGATGTGGCATCTCCTGGAGATTCCAAGTGGCAGGTTACTCTATCTCCGACTCGGCGCCGACCCTCTTCTCACCTGTCGCTGGTGCTCGATGGAGCATGAGCTGACGTTTCTCTACTACGCCCTGGGCCCGATCGCCTTACACTATCTCTGTCATTTATTCCTACTCGCCTGTACCACGGCACGCTACAAGAGTCTCGCGACGACGGTCCTGCTGGTGGTCTTTCTGGGTGAAGTCTATGTAAGGGCGGGCGGACTCGACCACTACAATGCCCGATCCAAGACTGCCTCGGACATCCTCTTCCTCCATTCCTGGATCCCCCTCCTGCGAGCCAGCTTCTTCCTCTCGACCTGCGGCCTCTCGAGCCTCAAAATCTTCCTCGACGCCCGATACCCCAGACCCCAACCCTCCCTCTCCACCATCAAGTCGGAGCTCGTGGGCGTCATCGAGACCTTACGGGCGAGCAACAGTCTCCAGCGGACCATCGGAGACCACGAACCCTTGCGATCCCACGCCTCAGGGTTCTGGAGCCGCAATGAAGCCGCCACGCAAAAGCTGAATCGAGACGAGAGGATGGTCGGGGCTCGGCAGAGTGCCAGCTCGCGGAATCCTCAGAACACGAATCAGGAAATCAGACAGGCTCGGGAGTTTTTGGAGGCGACTGCACAGCGTAGTGTTTCCTGATTCTTGAAGGTCGCCAGATGTGCGAAAGGTGGGAATAGAAGTCTCGACTGAGCTCTCAACAGACACGAGTAGTCTCCTTCCGCTGCCACAAAGTTCAAGCTGCCATCTCTTGCTCGAAATATCTCAAGCTGATCGCCTTTCACTCGACACATTTTTGATGTCGTAACGGAAGCTAGAATGACTGTGATTCCGAGAAAGAACTTTTGCTTCCCGCGAATCAGGATTATGCAGCCATAAAAGTCAATCAGTTCTTTAGATAGGCAACTCACCCGAAGAGGAGAGAGCGAGGTAAAAAGTCATCTAGAAAGAGACAATTAAAATTTGATGACATTAGTTTCTGTGATTCACCCGTATGGATATACATATATCGACAAATGAATTAATTCCCAATTATTATCCACCATGCTGGTCCTGCTCCAATGCCTCTACGATTCCCTTATCATCATCTTCCTCTCCTCCTCCGTCGTCATCCTCTTCCCCATCCTGCTCGTGTCCATTGAGTCCTTCGAGGAGGAAGTGCTCGTAGTCTTCATGTCCAACGATACAATCCTTACCAGTCTCCGACTTGAAATGTCTCGACAAGGCGTCCATGCGAGCAAACTTCTTCATACAGCCCGGGCAACTGAACGGCTTCTCGTTCGTATGTAGCTTCTCGTGGCGCTTCCGATCGTGTTGTCTCGCAAAGCCCTTCTTACAGACTTCGCAGAGGAAGGGCCGCTCGTTCGTATGTGTGCGCTGATGCGATCTCAAGTTATAGGCCCTCGTGAATGCCTTGTTGCAACCTTCCACGGGACAGATGAACGTGGCCGGATTTTTCTGCTTGATGCTGGACTGCTGGCCTTCACGACCTCCAGAGAGGAGGTCCTGGTCGATGGACTCTTGGGCACCACTCCAAGAAGCACGACGACTATTGCTCTTCGATGGCTTTGATACTCTGCTGTGTGAGGAAGAACGAGGATCGAGTCCAAGCGTGCTCGAACGGGAGCCGGTTCGGCCGCTCGAGTCGGAATTGTGCGACGATGGGGAGCGAGATCGATGGCCATGCGGATGCAGACCGCTCTCGGAATGAGACCTACCCCGTGTCCGATCGACTGAGAGACCTGAAGAGTGGTCATATTCATGTCCACCATCTACCGAGGGGGCATTTGTGGTTGTTATGACGGGCACCTGTGGGAAGGGATAACTCGGGACGGCATGTCGACTGAGATAGGAATGTCCACTCGGAGTGGGAGGGTTGATCGAGATGTCTGGAGCATCGAATGAGGAATGAAAAGAATTGGTCGGGTGGGGTATGGTGATTGGATTTAGCCCATGAGCATCTCCATATAAGCCTTGTCCGTGAGCATCGATTCGAGGTTGTAGGAAATTGTATTGCGATTGTTGTTGCTGGGCAAAGGTGTCCTGATCGAGTGTGACATTGTATGAATCGATCGGCGCTTGTTGTTGATGCATCGAAGTCTGGTGTTGAGGCACATGAGCTGCATAGGCGTTCTGGGGCATGAACGGCGAAGCTGGCGTGGAGTAGTGATGTTGATCATAGTGCGGCTGATATTGAGAATTGAAGGAAGTCGTCCTCGAGAGAGCTAGCGGATCCACGGAGGGTGAAGCATGGTCTCCATAAGCACTGCCGTCGAAAGAGGCCGTATCGGAGTAAGGCGAAGGAACCTCGAGACTCGAGGGTTGCAAGGAGAAATTGTCAGGCGTTGGCACTTCCAGTCTCAACTGTGGAGGAGTTTGACTGTGTTGGGAGAATCTCCGCAGGTTAGTCTCGCCATGAGCAGTAGATATGGGTGACTGATTGTAAGGTGAGCTCATTGAGGAATGACTCCCCAGCAGGTGGGGCTGCGAATTCGTCAGCTGATAGACTGTCGCGTCCGGATGGAGACTAGTCATGGGCGAATTCAAGCTGCCATCATTCGTGGAGGCCATGGCAGAGTCCGGCAAAGCCAGTGCTCCCGAGTCTCCGTACATTCGAGCTCCATCAAATTGCAGACCATGGTTGAAGCTGGCACGTCGATCGGCCGGCGGATTGTGTCTTGCTAGGCCCATGTTGTAAGTCTGCTCGCCAAGATCGATATTGCCTTGAGCCGCAAAAGCCATCTGCGAATGACGCTGCTGCATCTGCTGCTGCTGTTGTTGTTGTTGTTGCATGACGGATTTGCGGAGCATGTCGTGGTATGCTTGATCCATGGAGCCAAGGTATGGCTGTTGCTGGAGATCGTCTGAGTTTTGAAAGTGTTCGTTTTGCGTCTGTGCGGCCGAGTAATTGTGCTGCTCGTGCATGAAAGGATTCGAATTGAAGGCGTCTTCGAGACCCTCGTCGTCGAAGACGTTGAAGGCCGACGGATCCAATGGAGAGCCTAGTGGGTCGACTGCAGGGAATGGCGACACGACTCGTTGTGATACGTCCGAGGGTCTATGATCTGGGGCAAACGTCGATGTATGAGGTGGAAAAGGTGAAGTCGTGGCCGAGAGAAAATCAGGATCGGCCGCTGAAGCGTCGCTAGCTTGTCGCCTGTGGGTGAGGAAGGCGGTCGAGATCGAAGGACTGCGGCCTATAGCGTTGGACAGAGAAGCGGAGGTAGCAGACATAAAGCGAGGATCCGGTGGATGACCGGGGCTTAGCTCTTCATGGCTAAGTGACGAGCCAGCGTCGGGTGCGCCTAGATCGAGCCCCAACAGATCTCCCGTTTCCCTCAGTGTCGTGAAACTGCTCGTCCTCGAGCGCTTCCCTGAGTTGAATGCGTCATCGAGGACGGAGAGGGTCGAGTCCATGAGGACGTAGCATGTCGCGATGACTTGCGGAAACAGAAGAGCAAATATGAACCACTGACGAGACGCTGGCGGGAATTAGGGGAGATGGGCACGAACGGGGCAGCCGGGAAGGGAGAGCACGGGAGAGGCGGCCGATTGAGCGGGTAATCTGCGCCACTTGAGCTTCGCGATCTTCTCAACTTCCTTCGACTTCTGCTCGAGAGGCGGAAGCCTCACCGCTGCTCGTGCTCTCCCGTGATCAGCTTGCATTTGGGAGATCAATTCTCCGCCAGCTGCTGAGTGATCTGAATCTGATGTGTCGTTGAGCATGGAGATGTGCACTGCCCAGCAGCTGCTCGGGAATCTTCTCGTCAGACCGTCATTTGGAGATTGACTGGGGTGAAGAAGGGGCTGAATCAGCAGATCCTCTTGCTATAGGGTTTGGTATGGCCTACTTCTTTTGTGATCGCACTACATTTGCATTACAGGCTGTATCATTCCGAAGCTACTCGAGTGACGCTCATAGGACATGACGAGATCGAGCGGAAAGGAAAGCTACTTTCGTTGCATTTCGCTGTAGGGTGAATCCATCGCAGTACTTGGCCTAAACGTTGTCCCTCTTGATTCTGTCTTTACAGCAACCTCAGGTTAGGCATGCAGGAGGCGCAAGTCTTGATACATGACCTGTCTTGGTATGATGAAGAAATTCGATATATGAGCTTCCTTGTGTATCATGGCTTATATTCTGAGAGATGCGCTTCTGAATCCGATGGAACAGAACTGTCAGCCATAGATGCATCACATGGCTTTTGGTATTGCCACACTCAAAAGCCTGACCCAAAAGAGGAGAAACAAGCATTTCCATGATGGCAAGGCTCACTCAGTTCCTACCTTCGACACAGCCACTCTCATCAGGCTATTTTGGACACTTCTCGCCACCATTCGCTGCTGATGAGTGGCCCCAGGGAACCAAGATAGAGTATATAACCTGGTGCTTGATATGTTACAGATATGTACAAGAATTATGTCTATGCTATTTTCTGTGTCGAGCACTGTTTGTCAGCTTCGCCAGGATTACCTGCTTTCCTCTGACAGAAGGTCTGCTGCTGCCACTTCTCGCTCGATATTGCTCGATCTTCTTGACGTGTCACCACCTTGTTCCTGCCATGCCTTGTCGAGCTTCTCCCAGACAGCTCTTATGCTACTGGGACGTCCTACACGTTTGTATGCACCAATCACACGAAGTGTCAATGCCTGGGATCGTCTGATGGTTGGTGTATCCAGGAAAACTTGAAACACATAGTCAAGTCTTGAAAGTGTCCACTCTGATCTCGGTGAACCATGAGCTATGAAGCCACTAAAGAGGCTGAGGTAGAGTGCCTCAGAATCGGGTATGTTGAATCTTTCCATATCCTCCAACAACAGGGTAACGCGACTGTAGTCTCCAGTGACCTCGCAGTGATACTGCAGAAGCATGTTGAAGGATGCTTCGTCTGGGGTTAGATAGTATGCTGTCTTGTTGGAACGAGGCGCAATGTCATCATCAGAAAGCGGTTCGCCAGATTTGAGTTTGTACTTGTTCTCCCAAGCTTTCTGCTGATACTGGCTGGTAAGTCGAATCTGCATTTCACGTGTAAGAGGACGGGGAAACTCCGTATTATCTTGTTGGTGATGCATTTCCAAGGCCAACGACTTAATACGTGCGAACATATGATCAGCTTCCTGTCCATCTCCAGCTCGAATAAGAGCACTCATGATAGCATTGATGACAACTATATCGACAATTTCACCAGATTCAATCATATTCCGGGCGGTTCTCCTTACCAAAGGACCATTCCCTTGTACACCTGCTCGATAGACCAGGGATGTCCAGGTATATCGATCAAATTTGATTTTGCGATTCTTCATTTCCGTGACGATCGAGTCCGCTGTCTGCCATTTCCTGGCTCTGATGGATACATCGAGCAAGATATTGAAAGTGACTCGATCCGCCCTCAAACCAAAGGTTTGCTCCATCTCCTCCCAGAGATCTAAGCATTTCCCAAGGTCCTCACTTCTTGGGCGCTTGTGCATCCTTCCGACAAAGGACATAGCCGCACTCCACTCGGCAACCAAGGGCACCACAGGCGGCTGTTGTGACCGCATCTCATCGAAGATAGACATATACCGTAGCATCCCTTGTCTAGTACGTGGGCGTTCGCGTGAAAGCGCACTGAGAACAAAACGCAAAGCAGTAGCAGAAATTGCTTGACACCTTGGCTGCGGAAGGAGCTGGTATCTCCGCCACACTTCGTCAGGTGTCATGTCCCAGATGACAAAGTCGTTGGCGTAATTTCGTATCGGAAGAGAGCCGATGAATTCCTTGAGACGACTAGGCCAGAAGGATCTATGCTTGAAAATTGATGTCGGAGGATCGATACTGCTGGGGCTTTCCTTAGGTTCATGGACCGGGGACGGGTCTATATACTCTGCAAGTTCACTTCGTGTCAACATGACAGGCAAACCAATGGTAGTTCTAGCTCGCCTATGTCGGGACGTCGCTTCGAGATCGATCCCTTGTGAGGCTGAGGTAGCATCACATTCTGTCGTGAGCTGCTTGGCCACAGATCTTGTATTTCCGTGTTCCCGAGCTGGATGACGGCGATCTTTAGTGTGATAACATCGAAATTGGTCCCCAAGGTTTCTGTAGGTTTCACCATACTCGGCTCTTGCTTTGTACCACAATGATTTTGATCTAGCGATCGAGGAGATGAGCCTATGGGTTTCGAGATGTCGATTACACTTGCCAGCATTGTACAGAGCCTCGAAGAATGTTTGTTCAGTAAAACTTATCGTACTTTGTAAGACGGTGTATCGAGCACCTCTGATGGGCATACATAAGCCTATACTATGACAGATGATACACGAGGATATCTAGCCTCGATGCATCATACTATGAACCCCTCTGCAGATTAGATCGATGTGTGTATGGCAAACGACAATTTAATCCTCTCGTAAATTGATGGTCAAATAAGTTCTGGTTTTAGAAAGATCCACGTGCCTCTCCCTGTTCCCTTCCCCTCGCCATATTCTGAGGATACGCAATGCTCAACCACAAAAGATTGAACTGCACACTGCAGCATTCCCTGGCAGACCATCTCTCACTCATACAAGCACAAGCTGTCACTTCCTTCGAAGGAAGAATCTTGTCAATTGTCAGAGCATCTCCATGGAGAATCCTGTAGGATTTACCTTTGCGCCACAGACAATTCATAAACAGCAACATTCACAAAAGGTACAATTGCTTGTGAACAGCCAGCAGAGTCCGAGAGGTAATCAAGTGCACACATATACAAGTTCCTCCTACTGACGGTTCGTAGCCAAGCGCAAGCGCACTCCAGAAGATGTCGATATGGAAATTGCCCAATGTGCTCCTGTTGCACAATCTATCGCAAAGCCTATAAATTCTCCTTCAATAAAGAGAACAAGAAATCTGCCGCTGGGCCGGCCCCTACCACTGGCTAGACTGCTCGAAGATCTGGACAAGCGAGGTCTACAGGAACTGGTCCGCAATTTATGTGAACGTCATCCAGGTCTATCGAATGAAGTGTACAAGCATGCTCCCAAACCAACAGTCTCTCAAGCACTGGCAACTCTATCCGTCCTCGAACGTAATGTCCAAACCTCATTTCCATTTGGAGGTGACGTGAAGGGTGAATATGCATACAACCGAGTACTCCCGAGCATAAAGGAATTACTTAATGCGTTGATGGACTATGTACCGCACTTTTTACCACCCAATGAGGAACATGCTCTTGAAACACTTGCTTTCTTGGACGGAGCTACAACAATCATATCGCGCTTACCAGAGTGGAACAATGTGAATCATTCGTTGGCGAAGCGGGAAGCATACGAGGAAATCAACGGTGCTTGGATACAGGGGTTTCGTGAAGCTAGTAAACGAGGGGCAGGAATTGGAGCAGCAGCATTTGTAGAAAAGCTGAAACACTGGGACGATCTTTCCGGTGGTCTGCTTGATTCGGCAGTTCGCAGTGCCGCTGATGAACTCGGTTGGGTGCAAAGGGATATGCATAATGCAGGTTCTAACAATAATCTCATTCCTAGCATATCACCTGCACTGTACGGGCTCTTCTCCAACTGAAGCGCATCGATCTCTTTTAACATCAACTCCGAACAAGGCGGGCGGCTTGTATTTCGGTACGAAGTAATCGGGTTGTCTCACGAAGAAGAGCTCGTTATGGTGAAAGTCTGAAATGCTACTATGATGTGGTGTACAGTCGATAATGTATGATTATATGAAATGCCTTGGCTAATGGATTACCTATTCTACACTGTTCTAACAATATATTCTTTCCTGATTCTGATTCGTTATTGCAGAGCAATAGCGGGCGTGCGAAATTTTCCGTAATATAGTTCGCCAAGATTCAACCAACAGAGCCTTGGCCAGTATCTGATGAGAGCCCGTAATCTGCCAAGAAGTGAGGAAAAATAGCCTCTTGACCGTGCAATCTCCAGATCCTCCTCATAGACAACCCTTGAGCACGCTTTCGCAAGAATGATGAAGGGGCGCTCAGGACCAGTTGAGGTATGGAGTGACTCATCCAAGTGCCTTGTTAGATCATTTGTCTTCAACAACAGCAACAGAATCCTGGGAATGCCAGCGAGCAAACCGACCAATTGCTGAATCAGACCTTGGCCAACAGCTGTGTTGATTCGTTTCAATTCATCACTGCTCCTTGGTACGGAACTGATTCCCTGCTGGAGAGAGCTAAAATCTCGGCCAGTGATGGCAGATGCAAATAAGGGATACTTGTCCTCTGTGACGCCAGCCACTTCAAAGGAGTATTTCTTCATCAATTCATCATCCTTGGAGATGATTGCAAGCCACAACTTTGCGTAGTTGCGTTTCACCTCCAAGGGGATCTCTCGATAGAGTCCATGATCCAATAATACGATCTCAAAATTGAAGCAAGATTGTGAGGTTGGCGGCCTTGGCCGAATGAAGACATTGCCACCATGAGGGTCACAATGCAAGGCGGGTGCAAAGAACATCATCTCGTTGAAGGACCGGGCTAGTTCAGCCGATACGTCGTTACGATTGATGGCATGTTCCTCGAGGTATTTCAGGTCGTCGACTCTTCTACCACGGATGAACTCCATGACGAGAATCCGTGGTTGCGCCCAGATGACTTCGGGCACGTAGAGACTCGATCCTTTGATCTTTTGAAAGTGACGACGAGTCTCCATAGCATTCTCCCCTTCTATCGTGAAGTTCAGTTCTTGAGGCAGAGAGATGTCCATCTCATCAGAGAGCCAGGTAAGGGAAAACTCGGGGAAGAATCGTTTGATTAGGCCGAAGGAGAAGCGGGTTGTATCAAGGTCGACTTCACAAAACTCGCGTAAAGCAGGATGTTGGAATTTGATGGCCACCTCGCGACCGTTCTCTTTCAGGACAGCCCGATGGACCTGTGCCAGAGATGCAACTCCTATAGGTCTTTCATCAAATTCTGAGAAGATCTCCTCCAGTGCATGGCCTGTGTCCAATTTGAACATTGCTTTCAGACTTTCAATGGAAGAAGGAGGACATTGATCCTCGAGTACAGCCATTGTCTGACACCACTCAATAGGGAGAAGATAACTCATGGCCGCAATATGCTGACCCAATTTGATATATATGCCACCATTCTTCTCGAGGACTTTCAGGACCCGATTCGCACATTTATAGTGACAGTCACTCATACTGCCGACAGTGTCGGTCTTCATTGCACTCCTGTAGTCATTGAAGCATAGCAGAGCGCAGGCGACCACTCTCGAAGATCTTGTTGTAGCGATAGCACTGTGCCGTACTGGGTCCGTATACGCTGAAAGTGTGAAAGGGTCGAAAGTTGATGGTGTAGTCGAATACCCTACGACTCCGCCACCGCCAGCAAGCAGCAATGCATACCTCCGAGGGCTTCGAGAAGGAAACACCCGCCGAAACATTCTCAAGTCAGAGTGACAAGCTGTTGTCTGCTCTCGAAGACGAACTCGAAAAGTCGGCATTTTGACCTTCGATTATCACGACGTAACCAAATTCAGGAAAATCACACATACGATAAGAACGATGCCAAGCAAAATCAGTCTCCACGAATTCAGTATCCACAGACCATGAAAGACGCGAGACTCTTGAAATGTCTGTGCGTGAGTCCATCTGTCCCTGGCATTATAATCTCACGCGCAATCACCATGTTATCGAGTCGTTAGTCAATGGCTTCTTGTGCCCCACTACAAATTCATTACGAGCAGCAGCACGTCCGGAACATAGGACTAAAAGTATAGCGATTGTTCAGCGAGCAGGAGGTGAATGTCTGGTCCCGAGGATCAGAGGGACTTTCTACTGGAGTCATCAAACTCTATCTCCTCCTATCCTCTGAAAGAGCGAAATCAGTCGCAAGTAGCTGGACCAGGATCGGGTACAAAAGAGATGCCTTTCGCAGCCTCAGCTCTCGATACAGTCAGATCTGCTAAAACGAGTGCCGACCTTAGTAGAAGCTCATTCGGATCAAGTGGTCTTGACGACCTTGACAATCTGGATGATCCTCTCGATATAACAGACGCTATGGAAGACAGCGGGGAAGAAGATCAGGTACCTTTCTTGGGCGGAACAGGGAGGTTGCTTGCAGATCGCGAGAATCCGCTCATACGAGAAGCTCGCACACGGAGATCAGGAAGTCATCGCGGGGGACAAGCTTCGTCTGTCAATGACCTTGGGTATCGGCTGCCTACCGATGGGGGTGGCATCCTAAACTCATTCTTCAACATGGCCAACAGCATAATTGGCGCAGGCATCATAGGGTTACCCTTTGCATTCAGCTGTACTGGTTATGCGATCGGTATTGTCTTGTTGCTCATGTTGACTGTCGTCGTTGACTGGACCATAAGACTGATCGTCATCAACGCAAAACTTACCGGTAAAGACAGCTATCAGGATATCGTCGAGTCGAGCTTCGGTGCCCCCGGCCTCGTAGCTGTCAGTCTGGCACAGGTTCTTTTTGCATTCGGAGGCATGACTGGATTTTGTGTCATCATTGGCGATACAATACCGGACGTCATATCGTCAATCATGCCAAAGTTGCAGCATAAACCAGTCTTATGGCTGCTAACGAATCGACAGTTTGTAATCATCTTATGTACATGTGCAATCTCCTATCCACTCTCCCTATATCGCGACATCACAAAATTGGCCAAGGCTTCTGCTCTCGCGCTCCTCTCGATGTGTCTGATCATCTTCACCGTCATCTCCCAAGGCCCCTTTACGGCGGCATCACATAGAGGTCAGACTACGCCGAAAGCAATCATTCTCAATTGGAACTCCCTCAAAGCGATATCTGTCATCTCCTTTGCCTTTGTCTGCCACCACAATTCGCTCCTGATCTACGGCAGTCTCAGACGGCCGACAATCAACAGGTTTGCCACAGTGACACACATCTCCACAGGCATATCGTGTCTTGCATGCATGATCATGGCATTGACGGGGTACTTGGTCTTTAGCGAGACCACAAAAGGCAACATCCTCAACAATTTCCCACGAGACAATGGCAACATCATGGTCATCCTGGCTCGATTTTGCTTTGGTTTCAACTGTTTCACGACGCTTCCGATCGAAGCTTTCGTCTGTCGAGAAGTCGTCATCAAGTGTTTCTATGCACCGAGAATCACACACCGCGAATTCACGACTAGACATCACGTCTTGGTCACGTCAGCCTTTGTCTTTTCGGCCATGGCAATCTCACTGTTTGTACACGACTTGGGGATCGTGCTCGACATCACCGGCGGAACTTCTGCCTGTGCTCTTGGTACGTCTCCATTTCCCCTGAGCCCCTTTGGACAAACATGCTGACATTTCGGTCTAGCATATATTTTCCCACCGCTCGTCTACCTGAGAAACTTGGAGGGAGACTTCAAGAATGACAAGAGGAAATGGGCTGCTGCTGCTTGCACACTCTTTGGTGGACTCGTCATGGTAGCCTCCATCGTCAAAGTGTTTGTCTAATGCGCGTTCCTCAGACGGCGGTGGGCAGACAGCAGAAGCACCCATCAGGACAATCAATCTCCGAAGAATCGGTAGAGTGAGCAATTTTCTTAGCATAGAGCGTAGAATGAACGTGGCACAAAAGTTTTTGTCACCAGACGGATCGTACCAGGAGGAAAACACAACATCATGATTCATCTATATCGTTCCTTTCCTATCAGATCCCTCTTATTTCATCGTGACGAGTTCTTCCGCAGAGGCTAGAAAATCAAAAGTCAGCAAAGTGGGAAACCTGAAAGAGGGAAGGATGAGTGACTTACTAGGGTGGATGGCGACGCAGGAATCGAAATCAGCTTTCGTGGCGCCCATCTTCATGGCGACTCCGAATCCCTGGAGGATCTCGGCAGATCCCATGCCGATAATGTGCAGACCGACGACTTTCTCATCTGGCCCCTGACAGATGATTTTATACTTTGTCGGTGCCTTGTGTTCCAACATGGCGTAATACATGGCGGTAAAGGAACTCTTGTAGACCTTGAGGCTCTCCCTGCCAAACTTCTTTTCTGCCTCCTCTTCCGTGTACCCGATGTTGCCGACCTCTGGGTGTGCAAAGACGACGGAGGGAACGAGGTGGTAGTCCAACTTTGCCTCTGGTTTCCCCCCAAACAACCTGTCTGCCAACTTTCGACCGGCGGCAATGGCCACGGGTGTCAGCTCAATCTTGCCGACGACGTCGCCGAGTGAATAGATGTTTTCGACATTCGTGTTTTGATATTCATCCGCAATCACATACTTCTTCTCATTCACCGCCACACCACACCGATCGAGATTCAGTCGGTCGGTCTCGGGTTGTCTGCCAATGGCCCAGATGACCGTGTCGACTTCGATCGAGGACTCTGATTCCTCATACTCAGACTTGTAGGTCACTCTGATCTTCTCCCCATCGACCTTTTCCAATCTCGTGGCATTGGTCTTCTTGTGGATCTTGATGCCGTCTTGGGTGTAGGTGTCCATGATGGTCTCCCTGACCATGGAATCGAACGGACGCAGGAACTGGTCGTGGCGAATGAACAGGTGGGTCTCGCTTCCGAGGGCATTGAAGATTCCGGCAAATTCGATTGCAATGTACCCAGCACCGACAATGACCACCTTTTTCGGCTGCTTCTCGAGATCAAAGAATCCATCAGAGTCGATTCCGAGCTCTGAACCGGGAATGTTTTGCGGTTTGGTGGGTGCCCCACCGACGGCAATCAAGATCTTCTTGGCCGCATAGGTATTCGTCCCACTCCCGTCGTGCATCTTGACCTCGACCTCATTCTTGCTCTTGAAGGAGGCATAGCCAGAGATCCACTCCACCTTGTCGTTTCCCAAATTCTTCTCGTAGAT
This sequence comes from Taphrina sp. SM11, assembly GCA_004000165.1. Taxonomy (NCBI): domain Eukaryota; kingdom Fungi; phylum Ascomycota; class Taphrinomycetes; order Taphrinales; family Taphrinaceae; genus Taphrina; species Taphrina sp. SM11. Next base: position 12,949 of record RHDT01000294.1, on the reverse strand, counting down.
GCCGTTCAGTCGCTTGATGTAGGCATCCCTCTTCTGCTTCAGCATTGGCCACTCGAAATCGGCATCCCTCGAAATCTTGAAGCCGTACTCGGGAGCCTCCTTCAACTTCTCGCTCATGTCGGCCGTATACCACATGACCTTTTTCGGAACACAGCCTACATTCACACAAGTCCCACCGAGGCGGCCTGATCCCTCAATGATGCCGACCTTGGCACCATACGCAGCCGATGCCTTTCTCGCACATGCCAGTCCTCCCGATCCACCTCCAATGACGAGAAAGTCGAATTCTTTCGTGATTGGTGCCATCGTCCTTGCTGATGTTGAAAATGCTCGAGAGATCGAGGCGAGTCGATGAGCCAGAATGGCAAGATATGTCTCGAATGAGATGCCTCTTGCGCACTCGTCAAGAAGATTTAAAGATCAGACAATTCGATGCACGTTGCAATGGCTAGTTGTAGACGAGAGTCGGAGAGCCGTGGCAACAAGGTAGGGCGAGTCTCTCAAAGACCGGGTGGAGAGGCAGCCGAAAGACGAGAAAGTGCGTAATCGACGGGAACGCATTCGCTCGAGATCAACACGATCCAGCCGATGGATTCAATACTGGAGCCGTCTCTTCCGTGTCATCGAGCAAAAGTCACCAACAAGGTCTCGTCACCCTGTACGATGTCAGGCGTTGTGTCTTGCATAGACAAACTGGTGATCAAGTCAGGTACTCGGCAGGGTATCGGAACAAGTTCATGAGCTTGTGAAACCAAAAGAATTTCTCCCTGGTATGCTCAGATATACTCATGTATATATATGTAGCTATATATGTACGTATATGTTGTTTCGGGACGTCATGGACCTGCGCATAAGCGTGCGTTGTGCTTGCTATGCTGCGGCACAATCTTTTTCATGTCTATCATGTCATTTATATCATATGTCGTGCTTGTAGGCTCCAACATCATGTAATTCGTTCATCGATCAAGCTTGTCCGACACGAGGATTTCGTATCCATGCTCCGTGTGTTTCAGAGCTTCTACAATGCATGTACGATGTATGGTATCGTCGTGAGTGCGTGTGCCGGGAAGAATAGAGTCGAGGTGGTATGCACTGCACACTTTCTATCCATCAATGTTTGTCTCGGCCTTGACCTGATCTAGGGTATCATCAAGACGCCGCTGCCAGAGATTCTGCTGCTCTTCTCGTCTCCTTCGCAGCTCTGAGATGTCTTGCTCGGAGGACCAGCCAGATGATCTCATGCTCTTCTCGGTATCAGCGAATGCTAAATCTTCCTCCTGCATATGACGCATGATTTCCTCCAATTTTTCGTCCGTGCCTGTGTAGGGTCCCTCCAATTTAGCCGGATGATCCTCAATCTTGGGCGCAAAGTGGTCCTGCTCGACCAAAGGAGTGAGTGCACTCGACGCGAGGGCAGGACTCGCGACAGGCGGCGTGCTGAAGTGCTTGGGAAGAGGCGTCTGTGAGACATTCGAATTGTCGGCGATCGTTGGGACGATTGGAGCACCAGCACCGTTCATGGATCTGTAGGTCGCAAGAGGAGACAACAGATCGGAAGAGTCCTCCAAGAACTCTCTGAAGGGTCGGCCATCTCCATCTGATGGCTGGAAGGGGGAGGCGAGGGCTGCGTGGGGCATACGAGATCTGTTGGAGATGGCAGAGACGTTGGATTCGACCGTATTGGATCTCGTGCGGCCAGCGGAGGAGCGGGAGTTGGAGGAAGTGCTGCCACTGGGACGATGACTTCTGGGGGAGACCTGTTTATCGGACGAGGCACGAGAACTGTCTGAGGGAAGATCCTGGGCTCTTGTCCTCAACCTGAGTCGAGGCAAGACCTTCTTGCCAAATTCACGGAGTGCTTCTGCACTACGCTTCAGTCGCAACGCCGTATTGCTCCCTGGCGAGGGAGGTGCTGTACTGAGACAGGGAGTCGAATCGAAGGCAGCGGGGTCCAAGACGAGGCTGCCCCTACGAAAGCTAGAGGAGGTGAAAGGAGCAAAGGTCGAGTCCCAGTCAAGACTATTTCGTTCTCCTAACCACAAATCAGCACAAAGTCTCTCGAGAGAGGGAGCGAGATGGAAGGTCTTACCGTCAGGCGTCCTCGGGGGTGAGAAGGTCTCGGAGGTTTCATAGAATGAGTAGCAGACACCATAGTCGTCCCTACTACGGTAGCGTCTGCCGGGGTGTGCAAGTCCCTCTTCTTGCATCTCGATGCGATCAAAGGTGTCGTCGAATCCAGCGTAAAGTCTCGTCCTCAACTGCTCGCCTGAGAAATATGAATGGCTCTCGTGCTCTCCGTCATGCCTGCGATGAGGTGGTTCAGAGGATCTGGAAGCAGGAGGAGTCTGGTAGGAGTTGCGGTCAGGAGTTGAGTGACTCCTAGGCAGCACTGGGGCATGCTTCATGCCTCGTCGTCTCGCAATTCCCGCAGAGGGCATGCAGCCTGAGGAGGGAGACTCTCCAGTCTTTCGTGTTGCTTGAAATGCAGGATGTACTGATCAGGAGAGCCCCTGGAACGATCTTCTCCAGACAATCTCGAGCTCCCGAGCACTCTCTCGCTCTGCACACAGTTCGGACTGAGCTCGAAGGACACTCGACCCGGACCTTCTGAGCGTTTTGGACGAAGCAGAGTTGAGAATGGATATCAAAGAGAGCAAGATGGGTCTGAGCAGGAGGTAGACCTGGAACGACGAACAGCTTTGAAGGGCAGGAGAGGGTCGAGAGAGTGGGTCAGTGAGTGTATGGAATGGGAGCGCAGGGTTGCAGCAGCAAGCAGCGATCTGAGCAGACAAGGCGGGCGAGAGAGAGCTTGCACCAGATTAGAACACGTCTTTGCGCTGCTTGGGCAGCACCAGGCAGCAACGGACGGGGAGGCACGAGCAGCAAAAGGTGAGCATGGGGGGGCGGACGGCAGTGAGGACGAAGGAGCCTCGCTCGCATGAAAACGCAACCACTAATAAAAGTAAAGTTTTTTTTCACTCCTCCCTCAGCCTTTCCTCGCCATTTTTCGCGCAACCGTCAACGGCAAGCGGCAGCCCCAAGCCAAGCAGGATCCGTGCCAGGTCAGGGAAGAGTGCCAGAAAACGCCCAACGGCAACTCAGAGGCTGTCAAGGCTGCTAACAGCACAGAGCGAGGCGTTTCTGTCAAAAGTCTTCTCGCTTTCCTGCCCACGAGGAAGTCTCACAGCTGAGCACCGTCCCTCACTGTGCAGATCGGATCTTGTTGACAGATCTCGTGAGCAAGCACCCGAGATCTGCGTAGGTCGTCATTTCATTCATAGTAAGCTCATGCCATCGTGTAAGCAAGCATCATGTTTTCACGCAAGGGAGCGGTAATGTAATTACTATACGTGAAGAGGTAATCCTACTCGTGATCTCTGCCAAGCACGCACGGGACACCCTGACCACATGTAGCGAATGTACAAGCACTTGCGAGCACAGACGATGCGAAATTGGCAGGCAGACATGTGACTACAACTTCGTGGAGACCAAATTGAATTTCTACCACTGACGATGATTCGGAATTGACGGCACAACGAGAGAGAGGAAAGGTTTGCCAGAAACGAGGAGAGTTCGTTGTCTTTGGGTGGACTGCCGTGGGCTTTCTTGCCTTTTCAAGCCACCCAGATGACCCACTGGCCCAGTGGAGGGGGGGACATCCGGTGACGAGGTGACACTCTCTTGTCGCTCCCTCCTCCGCCCACGAATTCGCTCCTTCAGCCAATGCAAGTCTGGCGGTCAACAGTGGATGCGATAGGCTGTTTGCGTACAGGAATCGAACCCTCCTTTCACACCCGACTCCCTCTCCCCCGCACCTCGGTCTTCGCCCGTCAGAAGCACACGAGCTTGACAAGCAGCGAGATCTCCCAAATGACGAGACGGCGAGGTAGTTTTGGCTCAAAACACAATATAGCATCATATTTTCTGAACGACCAACTCAGTCCGCGAAGGAACATCGACGCGGAATTTTCAATAGTGTATCTCCTTATCAATTGCACCCGAGTATCATATATAGCTAAATTGGTAGAGGCGGATGGTCCTTAAATTTGATTATCTCAGTGGAGTTAATGTTGGTGGTAGCAGTCTAGCTCCACAAGCTATCCGACTTGCTGCTCGCCTCTCCTTGCCTCTTTGAGACAGTATATGCCGTCCCTCGTGCTGACCTTGTGCCAGGTAGTGCTCAGCATGCCACCGCAGAGTGTCAGCCTTGGCACAAGCCGAATTAGGGGTCGACACGATGAATTCCTTGAAGGTGCTGGTAGTCTGCTCTCCAGATTTGGAAATTTGTAAGTCGTGATGATGTGGCTATACTCGCAAGTACAAACATAGCCACAAGAACAAAGTTGCCTGTCTCGGCACACTCAGAGGCTCGTGCAGATTACTCTGTCAACTTGACCGACCAGACATTGACGAGAGCATCATCTGCAGCTGAGTAGAGCACTTCCTCTCCGTTGAGCATGCCTCCCCATGCCAAATGGTTGATCTCATGCACTCCGTGGGCACTCATCTTCTCAGCCTCAACAACCCATTCGTTTGAGGCTAGATCACTACTACCTGCTGCTCGCTTCTTCTGGCTGTAGATGACAATGTTCCCATCTTCTCCAGCAGAAGCAATTCTGCCGGAATGTCGACTCCATGCTACTGTGTATATGGCACCCTGATGCACCTTTGGCAGAGTGATCTGAACTTCCCATGTCTGGTCTTGGGAGGGCCGAATAATCGAAGGCACAGCATCCTTGTCCTTGGTGCCCGTTGCAGGATCACCCAGCCGTTGCCAGACTTTGACTGTCGAATCCCCTGAGGCCGACACCAGGCGGACTGGTGATTCGGGCGTCTGAGCTACTTCAAAGTCAAGAGCCCAGACTGTGCCCTCGTGTCCTTGTAGCACGGAACAGCATACCCAGTCGTCCCCATCGTCTCTCCATATCCGAATCTCGTCATCGTAGCTCCCGCTTGCCAGAAGCTCTTCACTGGGATGCCACACAACACACTTGACGTCCTGCGAATGCTCTTGCATCACCGACACACACTCGGGATCTTCGTAGTTCTCGCACTCCCAGATCCATATGGACTTGTCCCTCGAACACGTTGCCAACAACGTACCACTAGCAGACCAAGCAACACACTTCACCTCATTCTCGTGGCCCTCCAATAGTCCTGCACACTCCCACTCAGCCTCGTCCCCGTCCTCGGCTTCTTGACAATCCCAAATGCCAGCTGTCCCATCGAATGATGCAGTGGCCAAGACCGGTTTCGGCTCTCCAGGTTTCCATGCACAAGATCTGATGGATCTTTTGTGATTCCCTTCTATGAGTCCTACTTTCCGAAATGTGGTTTTTGAGTATAGGCGGACGGTCTTGTCCGCAGAAGCAGTGGCGACGATAGGTAAAGTTTCATGCACAGCAATATTCCACACCCGATCTGTGTGACCTGCCAAGACGTGCTTCTTTGTGATCGTGTCAACCCCATCAATTTTGTGACTAGGCTCAGCTGAAGAGATTTGGGGCAGTTGAGTGTCGGAGGCTTGTGCTGCATCTTTCAAGGCAGGATTCTTGTCAACTGCCTCCGTCGTGACTGAATCTGTTTTGCAGTGGCACCTTTCTGCCTCGGGAACTCCTGCAAGAGCTGATTCGATATGTTTGCCGCAACCTGCCCATGTAGGCTTGTGGCATTTCTCGCACTCTGTCCGATAGCACATGTGCTATATGCCAGAACGATAAGCTCTGCACGGCGCTGAATAAGGCTGCGCTGTGCGTACAGGTAACAATAACTCAATCTTTCTGCTCAGTCGTCATTTTGACAATTGGAGGTTCGTAATTTAGTATCTTCGTATTCTGTATACGACCGCTCTCCAAACATAAGCGCGACTTTGATGGTCAACGGATTCGGTTCTGCGACACAGACAACAATAGAGAACCTGCGGCTCAGAGGGGCGTCTTACAACTTCCTTTGCTACGAACGAGCTGCCGTAAAAGTGTCGGAGGTCTCCCTTGTCAGCAGCGATGTCCAAACGCAACACTTCAAACATGAGATCCTCTTTAGCGCCTTCTCAACACAAATCGCGACAATTGGCGCACTTGAATTCACAGCTGGCACAGCTACAAGCGCATCTGAGCGATTTGGACAATCACTTGCGCGTCACGAGCATACAAGCAGAAGCTATACGACGCCTTGGAGGCTTACAAGCTGGCTTATTGTGCGTAATCTAAACAGTTCCCTCGGAGCACGAAACTGACTTTAGATAGTATGGCTGCAAGTCAGGTCCTGGGTGAGGAGAGTGCAGGCAGACAGTGATATCCTGCAAAGGCACTCGCATATCATGCAGCGCAGTAATTTTCGACATGGACTCAGACATAATCATCAGGCCGTCACGAACAATTGTCGAAACGAATCGTTCCTTACGAGCTGGTCTCGGACTGCTCTTTTCTAGAGCGTACTTTATCATCTAAGATGCTGCGCTCTGGGCAACTCATCGTATTTGATGTATCAGGATGTCTCCTGTAGAAGCTGTCTTGCCTTAGCACATCTGATTGTTCCAAGATGGACAGCTTACTCACGACTGGCAGCATTCGTACAATTTATCGACGAGGTACTCGCACTTCTCTTGCTTGAATCCGTTTTTCTGCAAGCAAGTTTGTATATCACACTATGTATGATGAGTATATCAGCTCAGCAACAGACCCGTAACCCAAACTGACTGTGAATTCGTGACATGGTTCCGTCCGAGTCTTGTTGCCTCCGTTGAAGATGAATGGCGCCATGCAAGACCTTAAGACAGCCTGTCTCGTGACAAGAGAGGCAATCGCACCCTTGTGACGTGATGAGCCAAGCATCGAATGGGCCGACAAACTTGTGGCTCCTCGATCGCTCGGGGCGGGATACGATATCCAGACATCTGGTAAAAAGCTCGCGAGGATCATCTCACCAGGCCTCAAGGAAAGGTGCTGAGGTCTCTGGCAGGCCAGGGGAGGCCACACAGGGAGCCTGCATTCAGCTTGCCAGTGGATGCAAAAGAGCCTGAGGGCACTTCTACGTCAACCCCATTCGCATACACTCAGAAGACTATCTCTGCAAGGGAGACCTTTGAGGACAAATAAAATCATGGCCGCGAGACCTGCCACCTCTGGACAACTCGAGCGTTCCCAGATTGAGGATGTGATCAAGAAGAGATTCTTCTATGGACCGTCATTCGACATCTATGGTGCCGTCTCTGGACTCTATGATTACGGTCCTGCCGGCTGCGCACTGCAGGCCAATATCATCGACACTTGGCGAAAACACTTCATCATCAATGACTCGATGCTGGAAGTCGACACGACCTGTCTGACTCCGGCCGAGGTTCTCAAGACCTCTGGTCACGTAGACAAGTTTGCAGATTGGATGTGCAAGGACCCGACAACTGGAGAGATCTTCCGGGCGGATCATCTTGTGGAAGAAGTCTTGGAAGCTCGACTCAAAGGCCATGCCGAAGCGACTGGTGTTGCAGAGACCGCTGTCGAGGAATCAGATGACAAGAAGAAGAGGAAGAAGAAGGTGAAGCAGATTACTGCCATAAAACTGGAGGATGCCACAGTCACAGAGTACCAAGAGACACTGGCCAAGATTGATGGATTCAGCGGCCCTGAACTTGGCGAGCTCATTGAGAAATTCAACATTCGCAATCCTGGCAATGATGGGAAGCTCAATGCACCGATTCAATTCAATCTCATGTTTGACACTCAGATTGGACCGACGGGTCAATTCAAGGCATACCTGAGACCAGAAACAGCGCAGGGGCAGTTTTTGAACTTTAGCAAGTTGCTCGAATTCAACAATGCTCGAATGCCCTTTGCTTCTGCCTCCATCGGAAAATCCTTCCGAAACGAGATTGCTCCTCGATCTGGCTTGCTGCGTGTTCGCGAATTCTTGATGGCAGAGGTGGAGTACTTTGTCGACCCCCTCAACAAGAACCATGAGCGTTTCTTTGAGGTGGAGGACGTCACCCTGAGGTTCCTTGCCAAGGGCGTGCAACTCGCGGGACAGACCACAATCAAGGAGCAGACCATCGGAGAGGCAGTCAAGAGCGGCATGGTCGACAATCAGACACTCGGTTACTATCTCGCGAGGATCTACCTCTTCCTGATGAAGATTGGGATCGATCCGACCCGTCTGAGATTCCGACAACACATGGACAATGAGATGGCACACTATGCCTGTGACTGCTGGGACGCCGAGATTGAGACATCGTACGGCTGGATCGAATGTGTCGGCTGCGCGGATCGATCTGCCTACGATCTCACCGTCCACTCGAAAAAGACGGGTCACCCGCTGATTGTGCGTGAGCAGCTGAAGGAGCCAATCGTCGAGCAGAAATGGATCGCGACGTTTGAGCGAAAGGCATTCGGCATGCGCTTCAAGAAGGATGCCAAGGCACTCGAGGCGGCCATCGAGGGCCTGTCGGAAGCCGACAAGGAACGGGCAGCGGCAGCCAAGGTCATCCAGGTCGACGGGTTCGATGAGGTCCCCGAAGACCTCGTCCGGCTGGAGCTGAAGGAGGTCCGATCGAATATTCGAGACTACACCCCAAATGTGATTGAACCGTCCTTTGGCATCGGCCGAATCTTGTACGCGGTGCTGGAACACTCCTTCTGGGTCCGTCCAGAGTCGAGTGACCGAGGCGTGCTCTCCTTCCCACCGGCCATTGCACCGACCAAAGTCCTGCTCGTCCCGCTCTCCAACAACCCGGACCTCCTGCGCCTCGTCCCCGCGCTCTCCAGCAAACTCAGGGCCCTCGAGATCTCCAACAAAGTGGACGACTCGTCGACTGCCATCGGTCGACGGTACGCGAGAAATGACGAGCTCGGGACCCCCTTTGGCATCACGATTGATTTCCAGACGGTGGCGGATGGATCCCTCACCCTCCGTGAGAGGGATTCCACGAAACAGATCAGGGCCTCGGAAGCCGAAATCTTGCAGGTCTTGGGACAGTTGACCAGGGATCAGGTCGCTTGGACGACTGTCTTGAGCAAGTATGGGGAATTCACCTCCCAAGAAGCATAGCCATTTCAATAGATAGTAATCACAATCGTTCAAAAAGATGTTTCAATGGAAATCTCCAATATTATATTTTTTTCCAGGATAAATTATTGTTGTCATAAGATTAGGATTGTAAAGGGTAGCCAGTGTCCGACAAGAGACTCTCCTCCGTCTTTTCCGGGCCGCCACCGATCCCGGTCAAGATGACTCGACTGATGCCAGCCCTGATGACCTCTCTCAAGACTTGGGGAATGGTGTCCTCTTGGACCGTGTGGGAGGAGGAGGAGGACGAGGGCAGGGCCGATGCGAGGTCGGCCGAGCCTTGAATGTCGGGATCGACGGCTGCTCGGACAAAGGACAAGACTCTCTCTTCATTCTGGGCGAGGTAGTAGATGACAGTGTTGGGTCCGGCGTCGTAGGTGTATCCCGCAACCACCTCGTCGGCCTCCCGATTCATCAGCTCGACCAAACGGACGACGGCTCGGGAGGTGTCGTTCATGTAGAAGATGGGAGGGTAGGTGTCGAGGCAGACTGCATGGAACTGATTCGAGTCCTGCATCGAGAGGGTCGCAAAGGAGTGAAAGTCACGGCTCTCGATCGCCTCGACCATGCGTCCCATTCGGTCGGGGACCACCGTCGTGATGCGTTCCCGAAAGAGTGTCGAGGTCTTGGTGGTGGACTGCATGCCACTCGTGCTCGAGACGTCCTTCTTCGAGGCCGAGGCCACGAGGATACAGGCCTTCATGGACGGCCAATGTTCCTTCGTGGCGACCTGGACCGCCTGGGAGTCTGAGCCGTCGTCACGCGAACCCATCTCCCATGCCACATACCCACCAAACAGGGAACGACAGGCACTGCCGGATCCCTGTCGAGCGATTCGCGACAACTCGGTGGCAGTGGCAGGCAATTCATAGAGGTCCGCAATCGCACGGACCAAGGCAGCGAATCCAGCTGCCGAAGAGGCCAACCCTGCAGCCGTCGGAAAGTTGTTTTCACTCGCCAGGTGAAGGCCCATCTGGGACATCTTGACCAGCTCAGTCTTCTCGTCCCCTGCTGCCTCCGTCTCCAATCGACTCCGTGCCGCCCTCAGCTCACGCACGCAAGCGAGAAACCTCGTGTCGTCTGTAATGTCCCGCTCCTCCCCATTCAACCACATTCGATCTCCCCGAAAGGAATCCGAGCAGGCAGCCGTCGTGAAGGCTCGCAAATCATCCTGAGACAAGGTCACCGAGAGGGAAGAATTTGTCGGCAGGTTCAATGCCGCATCGCGTTTTCCCCAATACTTGATCACTGCAATGTTGACCGGCGCCGTCGTACTCGACCGATAGACTCTTGCCATCTCTCCGAGGGAAGGCTTCCGAATCCCAGTGAAGAATGTGATTGGGCGGCGAGCTTTTGTAAAAGGGACACAAGAACCACGGTCCAATGGTGAGAAAAAGTTCAGCTGTGCAGATTGAATGTCAAGAATGTCAAAGAAGGGAAGGTCTGGGAAGAGAGTGTGGAGCAGTGGCCTGAGTGGTGGAAAGATTTTGTGTGCGCGGGCGGGTGGGAATATGGGAAATGGTTCACCACTTTTGAGGCTACACAATACATCAACCAAGGTTCACACCTCCTCATTCATTCCGCTCTGCGAGACAGGTCGAGTCATTAGCCTGCTAATGTGAATGATATATTCATCTACAATCTAGTCTTCCTCAAGCTTTTTAGCCCTCCTAATTGCTTCTCCTTGTCCTCACAGACAGATAGCGTCCAAACACTAAATGTCCAGTCCTCGACTCCTGAGCTCGTCCCGCAATAACGCAATACCTCATGCCTGCTTCCTGCTTGATCCATTGGTAAAGTGCTTCTTGGCCTCGACCAATTTCTCAATGGCGTCGTGCAGCCCGTCCTTTGAACTCTCATGCATCTCCTTCTCCTTGGCCAGGTCCGCCTCGAGATGGGACTGAAGGGACTCGAGCGCCCGAATCTTCTTGTCCTTTTCCGCAATCTGGTAGTGTAGATCAGAGATGACGACATGCGACTCGTCTGCCGATTTCTTTGCAGATGCATTGAATGATGCATAGTCTGCCTTTTGATTCGTAATCTCGTCCTGCGCCCTCACGAGTTCCTTCTTGACCTCTGTCAACTCTGTGCGAACTCCCGAGAGCACCTCCTCGGCCTTCTTCCCTGCCTCATCACTCTTTTGTGCATACTCCTCCTTGGCCTGCTCCAGGACCTTGGAAAAGTGTCTCTCGAGTTCTTCCTTCTCCTCTTGAAAGTTTTGTTTCGCTTCCGTGGCCAGCTTCTTGGCCTCCTTGCCGAGATCTGTCTCTGCCGTCCTTGCAAATACCGAGGCGATCAGAGAGAGGGTGATGAGAAAGGTATAGAGCGGAACCGACGTGAAGAAATTATTCTCGAGGACAGAGGAGAGCTGACTCGGCAGATGGCTGTTCAAGACCTGGAGATATCGCTTCTCGCGTTGTGTGACAGATTCATGGAGCGTCTGCAGACGAGACTGTTTCGAGTGGGGCATCCTGTGAGCAGATTCTGTCCTGTTTGGCGATGAATTGAGCGCTATTGAGCAGCGAATCTCGAGGAGTCCAGCAGAGACGGAAGGAGAGACGGGAGAGGATGACAGACCCTGGTCAGTTGCGTCTCTTAACTCGACAAAAGAATGCCTCTTGGGGAAGAAGGAAAGCAAGAGCAGGACATGAGGCGGAAGCAGCGACGGCCCAAAGTCAGAAGGACACGGGATCCGATGACGCTGAACCCGTGCATCCTTCACCCGCACGCAGGCATGTGAAACTCTCACGGCTCCTGCCAAAATTCCTGCGTCTCAGCAGAAATGGGTTGAGAAGGAAGGTCTTGTTTGAAACGAGTCGAGCTCGTATTAAGCTGAGGATATATATGTATATATGTACACTGGTGAGATATGGATAGCATCATGCGATGCGAATCAACGGCATCGAGCGCCCCGAGGCGATTGAAGAGGTCCTGCTCTCGATGCTGTTTGTGCGTCTACCAGTGGAAAATTCGGTGGCAGGACAACTCGGCTCGGCACCTACTGTCACCGCCCTCCGAGGCTTCGAAAGGCGCTCATGGTGCGACTTTGAGCTTCTCTGCTCGTGTGTGTCCTGCGAGTGTTGATGGTGGCGATGATGTTGCTGCTGGTGATGATGATGATGGTGATGGGACTTGAGATCGCTCTCGCTGCTCGTGGAAGAAGAGGTCGACTTCCTCGAGGGCGTATGACGATGGGATCTCCTCGAGTCACTCCCCATCGAGTTACTGCGTCTTTCGAGGCTGCCGCGTCGACTGCATGGTGCAGAAGCTGCTCGTCCAATGTGTCCCAGGAAGGTAGAGGGTGTCTCACTCGAGCTTCTCGAGTCTGATGATCTCCTACTCTTGTTGTTTGTGGGCTGGCGTGATTTTGTGAGAGGAATCTTCTTGTCGATGTAGCTTGCGAGAAGTTCAACAAAGATGTTCTTCATCTGCTTGATGGACTCGTGCTTTCGTGTGATGGTGACGGAGACTTGCTCCGTACAACTCGGAGACTTGTGTGAGGTGAGGGTGTAGGTCAGAAATATAGTTCAGGAAGATTCGGAAGATGGGGAAAGGCAAGTCTTCTTATATATCTTCCATCCTGTCCAGGACTCCTGTATGTGTAGCGGGAAGGAAGCAGGTTGATGGGGTTGCTTACGGAGGATCACCCCATGCGTAGAGGAATGATTTCCAATCGGATTACTAAAATCACTTCGGCCGAAGGAAACGCCTCTGCCGCAGATCGTGGCGCTCACATTCGGCCGAACTGCCTGAATATTTTGCCGATGAAATCCTTCAGTCCTTCAGTCCTTCAGTCCTTTACCTCGTTATGATAGCATTTACTCACTCACTCACTCACTCACTCACTCACTCACTCACTCACTCACTCACTCACTCACTCACTCACTCCCTC